>JARQSV010000007.1:723391-795116 GCA_030142285.1 Calameuta idolon | reverse complement strand
CTTCGGATGTCATATAGCATTAATAATGAAGCTGGCTTAATCGCTGTATATCGTATATGAATGTAATTCATAATAGACAAAGTTTATAATTAATGACATTATAATGTAGCATATTGTGTGGTAGTAACACTAAACGTGAATAATTATTTTATCCTAAAATTTCACATTTATAGAGGAAACTATCAATCCAGCAATGTAAGGTTTGGGGAATGCAATTACAATAGACTTTTGTGTAAAATCTAAATATACATTGACAGATAAAACAGCTGCCAGCACTGCCTAGCGGACGGTGTTATTACGTTCATGGGACTAACAATAAGTATACAGGTGGATAATGTTCGATAAAATCATTTGCGACAATACCATTGGGTTCTTGTCTCTTCTACTGCCATCATACAACATGACTTAACATTGGATCTTGTTAGCATTACGATTTATACGGGATGCAATTTAATTACGTTAAAAGATGAAATAATTTCACTGCGATATATTCTCTTGCGCCATCTATCTCTTTAAAAATATCATACTATTGTATCTTCAGGTCAGGAAGATGGCACAAGCGACAGTAAATTGGATCGTATTTTTTACTTTCATTTCAAGTAATATATAACGACTAATGAAATTATATGAAAGCGATAACCAATGAAAAACCTGCATGTACTGCTTATTGAAGTGTACGATACAAGCTACATACTTATATAATTTAACTTTTTAAATTAAATTATTTGTTATTTCAATGTGTTCAATGATCATCTTTTAATTTTTTTTTGAATAACAAGCATAAATAAAATGTCTCTTGCAAGTAGTAATTTTTTTGTTAAACGAAAACTTTACAATTGATATTTTTTATTCAAGAAGTGTTTTTACTAAAGCAATGTCAATTCGAAGAGGAGGAAATAATTGAAAGAAAAAAATTTCAATAGTATTATCAGAATATATTTCATACTCGTTTGGTTCTCTTGTTTTCATCCACTCTCACTCATAAATACACCCTCATTTCACTAGTCTATCTAAAAAGTAATTGAAAATGAACGGCATGTAGTTACATACAAAATATGCGTGCAGTGGCCCGTGCAATCGATCCCAACCAAACTCATTAAATGATTGATCGTGGGCGATTTCACTGTACAGTGCAATTAAATACATAGAAAAATGCGTATAAAAATAGACAGTTCCATTCAAGGCAGACACACCGCAGTGTAGCCAATCGTTCATTTTGATTTTATTGAATGCAGCAGCATGCATTAGGATACGCCTGATGAGTAATCATGGAATACAGAACTCATAAGATATTCATCAGAATGATAAAACAAACCTGGATCGAGGACGTTTCATTAATTAATAACAAAATTACTAGTTATTAATTGTTCTGATTCTTTGGAGCGAGTCAAGTTCCAGGCGCGTACGTGGTTTTGACAATCAACGAAAATCTATGGAATTATTAATAATCTCAGCCATATCGCGAATCTGGTAAATATTTCCCAGATGGATGAAGACTATGATGGGACCGACTGCGCCTATAATCCCTGTGATCATTATTAATACCAGGAATTTGGCTCATATGAGGATCTATCCTGTACTCTCGATAGTCAAAGCTTCTTGGCTGATCCACTGAAGCCCCAGGATAATCCGGTGGCGGAGCAGTGTTGTTTTGAAATTGTGACAGACTCTGCAACATTCCAACAGATCGTCTCCAATTTGGAAATTGCTGTTGGATCTCCTCGCGCTCAATAACTTGTCTTCGTCGACTTTGAGACGAGCTGCTCTCCGTAGAATTGCTATCTTCACTGGTACCAATGCCAGGATCTCTTTCTTCAAAAGCTGCCAGACTCGTGGTAGGACTACCTTGCAAGGACTTTCCAAGTCTATGCTGATGATATATGAGTGTCGGATGAGGTATCACATAAGGCTGTTGTAATTTAGATGCTTTGGTATCCTCTTCTTGTGTTACTTCTTCGTCATTGCTTTTGGAACAGGATCCCGGACCAAAGATGGACAGCAATACTGGTAGAAGAAAGAGCCCGTGCATAGCACCGATGAAGATCACGAGGAAGACCATCTTGAAGAATACTAAGAAGATATAAGTTCCAGCTAATAGAAGAGCAACTAAACCAAGAATCGTCGAAGCTGCACCCTGGACTATAGGTAAGCCTAAATTGTATAGGCATTCCTTGACGCGGTCCTCCGGTTTCTTTTTCTTGGAACTCATATAAGCATAACATATGTGGGCCGTAAAATCTACACTGAAGCCAATGCACATTATTAGATTTATCATGGATATACTGTCAAGATTAACATCCCACAGCGCCATGTATCCTGCTACACCTAATTCTATCGATACAATGCAAAACGCTACCCACAGGCAACAAAGAATGTTTGGAATGAAGATGAAGCTAATCAACATCATTATCAAAGCACCGAAAATCATGCACTGGATACTCGTAGGCCTAACTAATTCGAATTGATCAAAGAAAACGAAATAGGGGTGAAAAACGCTTGCGTTTAGAGGTGAGTCGTGACATATACGTCGCAGTTCCTTTACCATCTCTTTCTCATGATTTGTTCCGCTTATGTTAACCGCTTGGATTAAAAATCTACTCGCTATTATGTGTTCCCCGGTAGGATCGAATTTGACGTCTAAAGAGTACGTGCTCGATGGGAAGAGCCAGAAGTCTTTTAGTGTCTTCACGAAATTTTCTTCGTTGTCGATGCTCCCGTTTACAACGTCTTCGTTACGTCTCACGTAACTCAGGAAACCTCGTATCCAACTCTCCGTATAAATTGGTGAGCTAATGTAGGAAGTTTCCTCGAGCGTTCTTGTTAAGTTCTCCATTTGATTCTGGATTTCCAGATCGCTGTAATCGTAAGCGCCACTCACCACAACCTGCATAAAAAAAATATCAGTTAAACAGATATATTCATTTTTATTACATAGTAAGACCTTGCATACGTGCCAAATAGAGATTTTATGATTCTTGATATTTAAAAAGAATGTTCATAAATGTTTCAGCAGTGCAGATTAAGCAATTCCGAGAATAAGCGATTTCGTTCTTTTTCCACGAAACAAGATATAAAACTACAAATATGGAATATATATGTATGTATATAGCTTTTCTTCAAATGTAACCGAAGGAGAAAGTTGCCTATGCGTCGGCACGTGACATAATTACATAGGCGATTGCTTATTGCTGATCTACGCAATAGCAGAGTATTTCTCCTTACTTGAATTCTGTACGGAAATTCTCGAAAGTAGAAGTCTTCACGATCGTAAAAGGTCACTGAGTAGGAATCTTCCTTTGATAGCTTGCGTCTGTCTAGACCTTCTTGAAGAGTAGTCAAGCCGTAAAGTGCTCCAGCAAGATAAAATCCAAAAATGATAATGACCAGGGCTTTGACTAGCCAACAGTTCAATGCCACAGCAAGATAATCCCTGAACCAAGTCATGCATCCGTGTTCAGGATTATCCAGAGGATTGTCAGGATCATCTGGATCGACTCCGCCGGTACATAAGAGACGATAAAGCCAGGATCTATGAGCTGTGAACAAAAAATTTTAATTACCTTAATCATTCACGTCACTCTCATAGCTTTCAAGGGTAACAGTAAAACAAAATCCCTTTTTTTTTTACAGCTAAAATCACATACTCCATAGATGGCAGACATCATTTTAAATTTAATTACCGGTATACATGTTATTCTCAGTTTATTCTGTTGTGATTATTTTTTTTTGCATAGCGCTTTAAATTACGTAACGTGTGCCAAGTCGTCAATGATCTGTACCATTCGAACCAAGACATATTACGTAATGCAAAGTCGATTTTAACCGAGAGAATTTTTAAAAGAATTTCCGTTCTGTATCTATTAGTAAACATAAAAGACACTCATTTCCTTTATATTTTGTAATACACGTGTTTTGCCAAAAATTCTTCAACCGAAAACTGAATAGCATTACTGTACCTGTTATTTGGTTTATTTAAGTCTGCATAATATCGATGTCAATTTAAATTTTAGAGAAAGTAACAATTTCGTAAAGCAATAACATGACTTAAAAGTTAAATATGTGGTATAGTATGTATTTCATAATCCAAGATTCCCAAATAAAATATATTTACTGTTACATTAACTTACTGGATTTAGAGACTGGCTGTACTTTGCAGCATACGATACTGTGTAAGTTCTTCTGCTCGCAATATCCGCTTATTGCGACACATCCGCTGAAGAAGCTCAGGTGAAAGAGGAACGTGAACACCACGGCGAAACCTGTTGTTAAAATTATTTTTATCATTGTTAGGTGATCTTTAATTGTATTTAATGACACGCTAAATAACATCATCATTACTACATGTATATCATACACATTTAAAATGCCGGTCATAAAGAAAGAACTGCTCTTGTGTCTTGGTCACATGTCTGTGATGTAAATAGCACAGTTTCATCCTCTATGGCAGCCATTTTAATATCTGATATATGTACACACATGGTACACATCTAATAATATATTTACGTTGTATTCGTGTACCGTATTATAAATTCTCAATAAAATACTTATTTTCTTTCAGTTACCTACCGGAATAAATACAGAAGATCTGCACCGAAGGAAATGGAGACATGATGCCGATAAAGAAGGAAATCATGTCGGTTAACGATGTGATAGTAATGGAAACGGCAGCTTCGCTCAACGTGGCTGCCATGCGTTCTGGTACAGGACTCAGGATATTTGTTCTTCGCCAAGCAGCCAGCATTACGAAGGTGTCATCGATACCGATACCTATGCATAAAACAATAAATAGAATTGTATGTACGAATTACCATAAAAATTTTTTTTTTAAATTGTGGGAAAAAAGAAACGAGTCTTTACAATGACGGGGAATCATTATTCCAACCACAGGGTAGGTACCTGTAGCGTCATTGACACGTAATGTTTTCAAGTGAATCATTACTCTCAATTGCTACTCCCCCGTGATTCACTCTAGTAAGGTAATTGAAATTCACTGTGGTCGTCACTATACATAGTTCACTTGGTTGAAGCAAAGATCGCGCCATGTATCTTTCAAAACTTTCCCCAATGTTGTAAATCGGCAAAAACATGGAAATTCGATAATAAGAGTAACACACTGGACGATAGATTAATTATATCTGAAGCAATGTAAAAATTCCTCGCTCAACCGTCTGATTAATTAAATGATTTCTTATTGCGCGTCTATGACGCAATGATGCTTGGAACGTAAATGGTAATGTTTATATATGTATATGTACTACATTTTCAAGTGCATCGAAATAGAGTACGTGGGCAATGACTATCGTCTTTCTCGATTAGTATATCCGTCTGTATTTAAAGACTTTAATAAAAAGTAATTTTTTTTTTTTCAGATAAAAAAGAACCAATCGAGAAAGTGAAATCAAATATACCGTCATGTGATTCACGCCGATGTCCATAATAGGAAATTGAATGATTCAACTCTTTTTTTGTGAAAGTAACATGCTGCACGTTGGCATATGAAAAATGTATACAATAGCTCGTTGAAAAGGATATTTAAAACACGTAGGGAAAAAGAAACAATTAAAGGAATGATAAACTCCATTGTTAATTACAACGTTCAAGTTGACAACATGGCAGCAAGCGTGAAGCATCGAGTATAATGACTTGCGCAGTTAACAAAGGAACGTTCGATGACCTTCAATTTCGTATATCTGATATAACATTTGATAATTAGAAAAATTAAAACAGTCGAATGATTATCGATTGACAATAATCATCGGATAACTTCCTTCTAGCATATAAGTTCGGATAAATAATAAAGTGGTCGGTATTCGCGGTATTGTTTTTCTATTCTACTTGCGTCTAAATAAAAGAATCGATTTTGTATTGACGCAAGGCCTTCCAGCTATGCGATCCTCGGTATTACTATTCGTGGGGTGTCACAGTACGTCACGAATACGATTAACCCGTATTAGGCTCATCGCCATGCAGCAAGTAAGAACGAACAGTGTCAACTTTCCATTTTACTTATGACCGATAGCGATCAAGATTCAATTTTCGAAAAGCAAAGGATCAAGCTAGAGACACAGAAGTAGAGGGAGAAACGAATTTAATATTTAAAAAATCCTTACCGATCATTAGGAACGGCGCCGCCAAATTGATGCCAATAAAATCGATGCCAATATACATGCACATCCCAAAGGCTGAAACTGTTGCCATTGCCGCCGAAATATTTCCCAGCAAACCAAGCCAAGGTTTGCTCCTCACCCAGTCAGCCATCATACAGGTGACCACAGAGAAAAGACCCATAATTGCAAAGGTACTCGAGAAATATGGTATCACGGTCTTTGTATTAGCTTCCAATTCTAATTCCAAAGTCCTAGACGCGAACCGTGCGGTACTGATATGTTTGAAAAGACCAGAATCTTCGGCGTTGCCTACTGCATCCAAAAAAGCTTCTTCCCATGCTGCGCCACTGATAAAAAAAATCACATAAAACATTACGGTAAAGTATCAATTTATATTATAATGTATATTACTATTTGTGAAGCAGTTTCGATACAAATGTAAAATAGATAGCCACTTGATTAATCTTGTCGATCCGTTACGTTTGTCGAATAGACTCTCGCTTGATTCACTTTGTACCGACTTACATAGCATCCTGACGTTTGTTGTCGGCTGCTATGAAATAGGCTAGTTGCACGGAAGGCACGGTCTCGATTGTCATATCTTCGGTGATGACACTGCCGCCGAAATATACTGGAAATAAATGTGTGTCCCAAGTGACCGGATTCAGCATCAGTGGAAAGGTTAAGTTCAGTTCGCGACTCTCGACCTCTCTGAAAAGATTCTAATGAAAATACAATTTTGAACTCGGCAACGATACGTTCGTTTGCCGCACCGACTTGTTACTTACGCAATTACATGGTGCAGACTCAAGATGTCATTATTGAAGCATTGATCCTGCCAACGAGCACAGACCTGCTCGTACGTAAATGATTCTCCTTCGTAAGTTGCTGTCGCATTCTTAATGACGTTGTCAAGAAGTTGCAGCTCGTCCCAAACAACCTTTCGTAACATATTACTATCGCCATCTTTCGGGATAATTATCACGTGTCCGAATCGTCCTGGCAATACAACGTAGATCGCGTGAATATCAGTGACTGTTGTGATAATTTGATTAATTATTTTTTTTAATTCTCACCTGGTCGAGTGATTCGTCCTACGTCAAAATGGTGGCTGTAATTTACTTTGAAGTATTGCTCGACTATGGCTCGTTCATACTTTCCAGGACCGTTTATTGGCGAGAACAAGTATTCTGGATCGATCTCGTAGTGAATTTTTTGATAGCCTGTGATGCAAATACAGGCCAGGAGTACCGGAATTATCACGAAGTATCCGGGATGACGTCCGACTACCAGACCGACTTTGTGGAAGGCCCGGTTTAACAAGTCGTCCACGCAGGTGAGAGTACACCGCATCTGCGAGAAAATCATTCGAACCTGACTTCTGACGTACAACAAACTTGCGAAGTGCATAGAACAACTCTTAAAGTTCAGGTCTGCTAATCATGCGAATACAGATTGCAAGATCTTCTACTTCGTATTATATTAATATTTCCTTGATATAAAGAGATAGTGTTGTATCTCTCAATTAAGTATAGTTCGTACGTAGAAAAAGTTTTGATCTTACATACATTATATTTACAAGTGCCCGAAAAGTTGAATGAAATCATATACATGTACGACTAGAAAGTCGTATTAAGTGCGTGTACTATAATTGATTGCATGAAAAATAAAAATCTGGAACGGCGGACGGGTGATAAATAAAACGAAAAGAAAAAAATGAAACAAAGATTGAATTATAATTAATATATATAAATACAGGACATAACCTACATAACTTCAACAATTACTGGTTCAGGTCAAGCGTACGTCAGACGTCATTTATCTCGTACAACGTTCGTGCCGAGACGCATGGCAAGAAGCTGGTTTAAGAAAGTTTCAATAGACACTGAATAATTCCTCCATGCGGAACTTCACGTTACACAGGATAACTTTGTATTGCCAAGAAGTGGAAAACATGCCGCGAATCTAAGATGAGTTTCATGCCAATTACGAACAGGGGAAAATCCTACGGTGAAAAGTAATTGAACGATTCTGAGGGTTTCGTGGAATTGAACGATTTTTAATATGACGTAAGTTCTGTTTTCTTTAATCCAGGTACATAAATATACGTGTCCATTAGACTTGCTTAGATTAGTTTACGTAATGGTGGGAGGTACTGATTATAATTTGTGCTCAACTGTCACGTTGTTACAAATCACGTGATTACCATTACGTATATATACTAAATTATCAGTACCTACTAATATGTATACGAAGTAGATACTAAGGCCTTTGAAAAATCATGCAATTCTGTAGTCACTGGCAATCAGTCATTTATCCATAATATGAACTCGGTTAGATAGATAATGAATTGTAAATATAACATAGATCGTTAATCTTGAAAAATAAGGAACTTTTTCCTTAGGAAATTTCAAAATTTTATAAACATCATTCCAACTGTACTGAAAGTCATTACGCGTTCGCTACATGATTTGTCATTCTCTGTAATCCGACTACTGTCTCTCTAATGACAATGCAAGATTGAAGTAATTTTTCTTTCCAGAAAGTCATTCCCAAAGAAAGAAATTTCCTTATGGACCTTAAGGACTCATTTCCTCAAACCAAGCAGCTTGATCCGCGTTACTTAAATTAAGGCTCGTCTCCAGAGATTACGTATTTAGTTGTATATATACATATATAGTACACATAGGTATTAATTACAGTAGCTTCCTTTCCCACAGAGTTCATATGATCATTTCATATAAAACTGTCACATATCGTGAGCAAAGCTTTGATCCGTATGAAAATATAATTTTTGCCAATAAAATTTGCAAGTTCGCACACGTATGTAAAAGAATTGCGTAACATTTTATTTCTATAATAATAACATTTTTTAAATATATAATTAGAAAACTCCGAAAGATAATGTTTATTGCTTGTATGTACATTGTACACAATTCTGAAGTTCATTTCATCATTTAGTAGCCTTACGTGCTCGCACATGAACATTGAAAAAAATGACTGGCAAGCATATATGATCAAGCACGCTCTAAACAATTGCCAATCAATTTGTTAATGAATGAACATTCCCTTCTCTACCAGGAAGTAAACAATGGAAAATCCGCTCTTTCTATTAGTTTACAATAAAAATACGACGTACGAGGATCGACAAATTTTCAAAATTTCACGTCGGTCCAGTTACAAGGCTAATAAAAAAAAAAAATGGCCGCTATCTATAGTGTCTATGCCAAACTTTCAAACGAACACGAGTTACGCGTTGCTGTAACGCAATATCGAATGGTTACGCGTTGGACCAGGTACCAAGGATGTCGTTTTCGTTTGTCCTTCCGTTTCCTTCGGCGGAACATTACTTCGTCCCAATCACTCGGCTACTGATAATGGACAGTGGCATAGCGTCCTTGTGATTTTAGCTAGGAAAATCGCGACGTAATTAGAAATCGATTCGTGATGAAATTGATGCTGGCGTAATCGACGTGTCGCCACGGACGTTAAGTACAAGGTTGTCGGAGAAAATATTAAGAAAAGTCTAAGTTTCAGGTTGTCCCGATAAAAGTAAAAGACGAGTCCGTTGGCTTGATGCAAAATCCCATGTTCCGAGTAGACTCGATACAAGTGCTTAAGCCTTATGGAAAAATGGGAGTTACCGCAAGCGGTCGGAGATGCCGGTGACTGTCGAATGGACTGGAGAAAGTTATTTAACGTCATTGGGTAACCTGTCAGCCATGTTAGACGCGCACGATTGAATAACACTGTGGATACATGCGTAACACGCATTTCTTTCAATCAAGTTCGGCTACTATCAATGACGGTGAGTAAAATGTTTCGATTCATTGTTTTTCATTGTATAACCTATACTAGACAAATGTATCTTGAATTTATTTTAGTAACATGATTTACGGAACATGGAGGAAAGCTTATACTGCTGACCTATTGGTCAGGGATTTACCTAAGCCAATGACTTCTTATGCTATATGCTAATTCGTGCACGTGTATGTTTTTGTGGTATACGTAATAGTTAAAAATTTTGACATTCATCATAATCGCTAGAAATTGTGAAATCACCAATATCAGACGCGTAATTACTTAACAGCATCGAAACAACGAGTACAATTATTTTTTAACTATTTGTTATCTCTTAATTTTTATTTATCGTCGTATTTTTTATATTACTTTGTTCAATGACATTTTTTCGACGTTCGATACTCGTATTTTGAGAAATTTTTTTTTTTTACGATTTTTCATTTTTATACTGATATTTATTATTTGCTATCTTTCGTTCGACGCTGCGCTTACACTTGCTTGGAGGGAAGTCATACGTAACCCTGTGTACGGGAAGTGGCGTGGTATATCTATATGTATAAGATAATGCAGATTGAACGATACCGTTAGCGGACACGAAGCGGTATTCTAGACTTACTCATAGTTGCTGATATAATGTTTCTATATGGAGATTATAGTCTTATCAAAATCATCCTAAAAATGATGAATCTTAATAATCGCTATGAATTCGCTACTGGGGAAAACTGACTGGTATAGAAACACAAGACGTAATGAAGTAATGACGAAAGTGCAGCCGATAATAGTAAAATAGGAAGTCGTTCCTGGTCACGGATTACTTTCACATCACATGCTGTGTTTATGCATCGATATCAAATTTTCCGTTTCGAGGAAACGAGTGAACGAGGAAGATGCTTTTTATTGATAAATATACTTTACGGATGATTAAATTCATGAATTAATTTACTGGTGCGATAGGAAATAATAGTATCGATTTATGGAATGTTAATACGAAAATTTAAATTAATGAAAAAAAATGTATATTAAATTGTCCAAGCGTCGAGTAAAATAATTATAAGCTTTTCATCGGGGAATTAATTGAAGCTAATTAATGTATATGTGTTAAAGGGGCTGTTATAATTATATAATTTTATTTTAATTCTATCCGGGAGAAATTTTTACTCAGAATCTTGTCCGAAAACGCTCCGAAGATTTATATGGGTTACTTTAGTCTTCTTTTCTCAGAAGCTTACGTCCGACAGGATGAAAGTGAGAGCGCAAGTGCGTGCACCGTAATGGTCAGGAGAAAATATGTGGTGGGTGCGTGAATGTACGTTGTGGACGCACCTGCACGTTCCAATAGGATTAGGGTTGCATTTAGTGGAGTTAAGAAAAAAAAATCTGAACCCTCAAGATATAATGTAACTAGGGTCTTAGGAATGCAAAGAATTTTTTCGAAACGGTCCCTGACCATTTCGTAAGGACCAAACTGACCTGGGTTTGTCCATAAGCAGCATCCAAGGTGGCTGCGTTCACGTTCAAGGATTTTTGAAAATATAAAACAACTATGAATCTACGTAACAATAAGATTTGTATGAATCGATGAAAAAGATTTGTTTATAATTATTTAACTTGAAATGGGTAGAATAACTGTTTTTCATTGTTTATCATTATTTAATAATTATCTGCAATCTTCAGATAATTCATCTCCGTCAAATCGTATATTGTAGATATTGAAATTCTGTACAAAACATTTCTTGGCACTTTCAATTTCCCCTCTCGAAACTAGGAAAGTGAAGGTGTTTCTCTCGTTTTAAAAGGAGCACTAGGCGCAACTGTACACTATCGAGTGCAACTGATACCAAAGTACTTTCTGCAATAAAACGTAAATACCACAAAAAAGCAGTGACGCAACAAAGCATAGATAAATTTACGTAAAATATTTTGTCTTCGCGTTCGCAAATTAATTGATGAAGCAGAGACTGCCTTGTGTTATAGGTGACAATTTTTCTGAGAATCTTTTTTTACATACGCATCATATAAGGATCGATTAATGCATTAAAAGCTACAAACATCGCAGCTGCATACAAGTGCAAATATTATACTATTTATGTCGAATGCATTGCAAAACTTCTCGTTGCAAGTCAGCCACGCTTGTTCCACAGGGAATCGTGGCAAGGTTGTCAAGTAGGACTTTTTTTTTTGTCAGTTGCGATTCGCGTTATTTCCACATATGTCGATTTTTTCATATTTTTCCATCGACTGGTTTGAACTTCACAAGATGGAGATATAAATATATTTACTGTTAGGACTGTATCTGCTTATGTCGGATGAATTATCCAGGGTGAATTTTTTGCTAGGATTTATCAAAATATCAATTCGTTTCAATTCAATGAAACAACTCTGTAGTCAAATCATCTGCGCAATTTTATTCTCGATCATATCACCTTTTCATTCGTTATATAAAATTTATAGAGAGGCACGTACATCCTGTATGAGTTTTACGTGATGATTAATTGGATACTACCCGCATTCAAAATTTGATCCTCTCGTTAGAACAATACGTGTCTGATATCCTTGTGAGATTTTTCTAACACGATCAATTTCTATAGGTTCTTTCAAAAGTGTCATCTATAATTTTTTTATTACGAAGTCCCCAAAAAATATACAACGGAACGAATGACACGTCTAGTTCTTTATCTGCGCGAGCAATGTGACAGGTAAAAATAAATAATTATAAAGAAAGCGATCTAAGTAAATTTTCATGATATAACTAATTTTAATATTCCTGTTGTGCCACAGGCATTCTGAGGTTATGAAGTCAACTATCTACAAGTCAGTTGACAACCACAGCTAACCCGTCACTGGAACTAGAATTTTGTAGTAGCAACGATCTGTTGGAGAACTAGACTTTGCTGTAAGTATTTTTATAAATATTTCTTTAAGGCGATGTTACTATTGTTACGAAACGTCAAATCGGTGCAGTAATTTGAGCGTATTATGAACTTGCATTAAAAGGAGCATTTGCATTGTCATAACAGCAGATGGGATCCCTGTTGATATACACTGTTTTTTTTTTTTTTTTCATACCAACTGACTCATTACGAAACGAATTTTTGAATTCATGTACAAATCATTGCGATAGTAAAAAAATGAAGATAGTGATCTCGCATGAACTATACGCGCTATATAATGCATTCGTAATAATATTTATCTCTAGACTGTTTCATATTATTCGTATAATATTGTAGTGAAATTTTTATGAACTATCAACAATATTTGTTCGTCATATTTTTGTTCGTCACCTTCTTAACTAATTGTCCTCGGCTAACCTACTTTGTTTCCGAATTAATTTTCAGCATACTTAATGTCAATGGCCTGCCACGTGTTACAGAAAATATAGTAAAAATAATTCACCGATTTACTTATGTATTGTGACGTGTTTGAACACCTTAGAAAAAAATGTATAAACTTCAATTTATAACGGCGGGAGTTTCAAATCAAACAAGAATCGATGACGGATATGCAAATCAAAAAAATGTTTAAAACATACATACTTATATGCCACCGTATATATCTCACCTTACTATTGACTGGAAATCAACGAAAGTCGACTTTCTCGCACACTTTATTTCACGAGCTCCAATACGCTTGACAGGTCGATCAGCCAATATCGACTTCCCGATAATCGATAAAAATTTAATCGGACTACAGTAACTTCATTTTATTCAAAGATATATTTAATTCACAGTATTAAAAGTTGGTTTAATCAGTACCATGATAATTTTTTTTTAATTAATTAATGCGAAAATTTCAATAATCAATTTTAAGATGACACCAAAAACTTAGCTGATTTTACTCCATCTTGCTCACTTCAGTATTATAACACTTGTCGTTCGTCATTTAATGATGATTGACAATGAGAATGTTCGAACGGAATGAAGGGTGATGAGGTACTGAGCACGTAGTGAGCTTCTAGAACGACATGACTCTTCTAGCATTCGAGAGGCATCCACCACCATCACCACCACCATCACCTCCACCACCACCTCGAAGAACGGTCAGAACTCAGAAACGACCGGACGGTCGGGACAGTCAGGACGTATCTTGCCGATGGTGGGGTTTTATGCTGAGGATCGTTGAGTATTTCGATGTAGGAAGGGGTCGAAAGGGCTTCATTACTCTCTTTACGGATAATGCGTTGCTGCTACACTTATCCAGTTTGCACTTCCGTATTAGTTTAGGCTACCTCCCTATCTATATTTAAACCTGTGGTTAAGCGCGCGTCGTTAACCCCGAGTAATAACGACGCCCGAGAACCTCGCGTCGATTCGACAACTCGTTTCGATCGAAATCAGCAGTAATAATTATTCGCGTCACACTTCAGCGAATAACGACGCATCCTTAAGATCGTCGTACGACGGTTACTATCGTAATTGTCTTGTGCTGTAATATATTTCAGTGAGTTTACGAACGCTTCTCTTTTTTTGGTTATGTACGCACTGCCGTTTTCTCATGGATCTTACGAGATGTTATTCTTTTTAAATGA
Source organism: Calameuta idolon (assembly GCA_030142285.1). Taxonomy (NCBI): domain Eukaryota; kingdom Metazoa; phylum Arthropoda; class Insecta; order Hymenoptera; family Cephidae; genus Calameuta; species Calameuta idolon. Next base: position 780,683 of record JARQSV010000007.1, on the reverse strand, counting down.
ACTTTTATTTGTTATGCACTTGTTCCGGTAACCTCAAAGTTTCGGGAGGTGTTTACGAATACTGTAATTATATAGGTTAAAGGAGAATCGGTTGATTGGACAGAATGCTTGGTTCCGTTAACGCCATCGGCTACTACTTCGATGTGTCCAATGGCGGCGAAATTGACCCACTTTAAATGCACTGACTTTTGTAGGATACCCGAGGAATTTTACCAATTTTCGATGCATTTTATTCATTTGATACATTGTTATAGATCGATTTATAAGATTTTTATTTATTGTTGTGGTAACGGATCACTATTTTTTTTTTTTTTTTTTTTAGTTATTTGACAATTCAAATAATGTCGTACGTTGTTAAGTACGTCTATTGCATTTAACATGCTGATATCGAAATTTGTTTGAATACGTAAAAGCTAAGAGATTAGATTACTCTGGTATGCGGACTGTAACAATGCATTTGAGGAATTTAAATATTGTAGAACTGATAATACGCGAGAGTTAAAGATTGTCTATTTGACAAAGAATATTAAAAGGATTGTCTTCAGCAAAGATTATTTCATCGTTGATCTACGAATGATTCATGGTTTGATAATATTTTTATAAATTATTACAATAAAAATTTTTAGAAAAACCCTATAATGCATACCTAAAAAAAAAGTAATGCACGAATCTCGTTCGAAAACGAAATTCAAGTTTGCGAAAAAAAAAGGTTTCATGCAACAATAGTTTGTTACAGAATAGGCGGGTTAAAGGACGATCAAATATTTCAAAGGTCTTACCTGAACAGGTAGATGATTCTTGGAAAATTTCATTTTTGGAATTTTTCGAAAAGGGCAATTTTTTTTTCTCCAACGTTCTTCATGCGAAACGTCCCTTACGGATTTAGACAACATAATGATTCCACTTTGAAGTAAAGTAATTTGCTCCAGTTTTGAAACGAAGCAATGTCATTGTCATTTTGATGGAGGTTTCACGAAATATTGTCAATCTAAATGTATTATTCTCGTTTTGAAGATCATGCGCGCAGATTATCGCATAAGCGTCCTTCGCACGTTCCGACATAAGCAATTTTTGAATAAACTGCGTTACTTACGCCCAAGGCGATGACGTCATCTGGGCCAACATCATCAATCCCCCAATTTTTTCATACGACTAAATTAATTTTTATCTATTCACAAAGTTATGTTTCAATTGCGAAATGTAACCTTATTACAGTAAAGGGTTAAACTCTATTGCTTTCTCCAAAATGTATTTCAAGAATTATATGTTACTTTCCCAAGGTACTTAAAAATATAACGGTATATCTAAGACACTTTCCTACAAGATTCAAAACGCGTGCGTCATACGATTCTTCGTTTCTCCAAATGTATACTATTCCGTAGACACATTTTTTTCATCTCATTAAAAACATGTTCCAATTTTACCCTACAAACAATTCCTACATTACCGACGTTTATAAAGATTTCAACATTGGATTTGAGCAATGATCTTATGTATACGTGAAACATACAAGGTATTCCTTTTTTTAATAAATATAGCAGATATATATTTTATGTCCGTGTCTCAATTATCAGGATTGAAAGAACAAAAGAAATTCTTATCGTTTACTTCGACTTAATTAGACTCCGGGGTACCACAGGTCAGAGGGCGAAACTTTGTATTTACGATAGACAAAAATGTGATAAAATTTGACGATAATGGATAACGAGTGACGCAAGCTAATGTACATTGTCAGGCCTTGTCACCTGTAAATATTTACTCCAAAAAGACGAGCTGTCCTTGTTTCTCGAATCTAATGAAACTACAAAAAAAAATTCAAACATAACTTTGTAATTACCAGCAAAATATAATAACCATTCAAAATCTATTTTTCTAAGAAAATATTAATTTCCTTACAAATCTTTCCAACAATAATTATTCATAACGACGAGACAAATAAATTAGTCTTATACATTTTTCCATAATAATATATCAGGCATCCCAGTAAAACTGAACCTATTCTTTAATAGCAATATCCTTGCTCCTCTGATAGATCTGCATAATCATTAATTACAGATTGCGATAGGTCAGTCGACGGTATACAACCTTGGTAGACATAACCAAGATGTCCTGCCCTCGAATCTTCCTTTATGCAACTATGACCTGTGACCTACTTTTATCATCGATGCAAATATTATCAGTCAACATCGATTAAGTAGTTGATCGGTCAGAAAAATATTTCTTAAAAATCTTCAAATTTACAATCACGTGTTCAAGTATCAAACTGAAAAATATTTAAAAAATTTCAAAATTTATTATCACTGTTTATTCCACTTTGTGAATTTCTAACGAAGAGCTTGTCTTACCTGACACTCAACGGTGTCACAATCATCTGGCTTAAAGTTATTCTCATAATTTTTGTGAAAGCAGAGAATGGACTCAGCACCATCATCAAGCTACATCAAGGGAACCGCCATTGTGACATATGTAACAGTCATTCTCCTCTAAGTAGAACGATTAATTAATATATATAACTCTAGCGAGTCTATTACAGTTATCAGTTAATAAACTCGTGCATTAGACCCATTTAATATGAGTAATTGGATAACTCAAACACTTAGAAGGCAGAAGACCTACGCGTTTACAGATGACAGTACAGATTAATAATCCAGCCATCTTATTCATTGTCGTCTGCTCTTATGAAGGCTATGTATATATGTATATGTATACAAAAATAGACTAAGCCAATCATTGTCCTCCTACATGGTTTATGGCTGTGGCATGTATTACGATTACTGTTCTCATTCAAATAATTAATATTTACTCTTGGTATGTTTCAAGGATATGTTTACCTGCGTAAGGACCTGCACTGTCAATATTCGTAATTTTCTCTTTGTAAGATCCAAGTGAAAAGTATTTTGTCAAAAATTCCATAGCTATGTCATACCGAAATGATAACACGTGTGACAACCTCATTAACGATGAATTTCTGACTGGATTGTAATTTTGAATGATTTCGTAAAGAATAAACTGTGATAATTGAAATTTCGTGCTGTTTATTTGTATATAATGTATATTATTACGCAAGGGTATATTGCAACCGTTTTGCCACGAGTTACAGAAGGACAGGTTCTTTCTTTATTTTTTTGCGACGTACGTCGCTTGGATTATAAACAGTGTCGAGTACGTTGGCGTTTCAAAATAGTTAATGGTTCTTTTTACAATTTTAATATATTAAAAAATAGTATTGTGTATGCAAAGTATCCGGTTACGGTACAAATATGTTTTCTCCTGTTAATTACTGTTCGAGTTCAGCGTCCCTAACGTCGTTGCTTATGAAAATACCTGTCAGAAATGTAAGTTAGGTTAGGTTAGGTACTGTGTTTTAGGCTTTAATACGTCCTGACACTCGAGAGTGAAATTTTACGTGAAACAGTGAATTATTTTCCTCCTTTGCGATGATCGCGTTGACAAAAGAAGTTTGTCTACTTCGGAGGATGGACGATTCGTATTATTATATTTACTCAGGTTAAATCCGGCTTCCTACGGAGTCCGGGTGAATCGCGTAACCACGCAACTGCCATCGCGTTCAATTTTTTGGCTTTCCTTTCGCCCTCGACAGTCTAACCTCAATGGATGTACCAAGTATTATGGTGAGTTTGGGTCTTGTTTCTTTTCTGTTTCTCCTTTCGTCTCCCCCTCCACATTGGTGATATAACCATCTCCGTGCCTTACCTTGTATTGACTGCATAGCATAGCAGAAGTCAAGCATAAGCACAACTTTCTTCCGGATGGTCGGTGTCCGCATAATGACGTCTGATTTCTTGTACGACTCTAGTTTTCTTATTTGATTCGTAGAAAAAGAAAAAGAAAAAGAAGCGGTGAGAGTATCTTTATTATCATCGATTAAAAGTTAACATTCCACATAGAATTGCATTTTAACATTTACGATGAACTGTAGATCCTGGTTCAAATTCTAGGAAGATACTGTTACTTGAAAATTGCGTATGTAACGTTACATACTGTTTAGGTGGAAGGTGTACGAAAAATTTGAAAACGGTGAAATCGTTAGCTTTCTAACGATATAAGAATATTTGACTGCCTTAATGAGAGCGATAAGGATACGGTTACAATTCGTCTGAGATTATGATCGCTGGAACGTATGTTGGATTTTACATGCAAAAATTTTATATGCCAGCGAAATTTCTGCTTCGGGTTTCCCATTGTCATTGTGCATCCCTTTTTCGTTATTTTGAGTGTGCAAAACGCCAGCTAGGTAGGCGGTAGCTATACCTTGTTGGGCACAGGTAGAGTACCATTGAACTTTTTGTACGGTGTATTGTTACCGGCTGACTGGTCATATTTTCCTTTGGTCCATATAATTCGTTCCAACGTGTATACATTCTGAACGAAAAATGTTGTGGTGAATTTTCTTTCGCATTATTTATCATTAAAATATTCGAATATTTGATGGAGCAGCTTTTTAGCTGGAAAATGAATTTCTTTTATGTCATGCCAAAACTCTCATTTAGTATTAAAGAGAATTGTCCTGCCAACCATAGAATTATGTGCGACGAATATAATTGGTGATATTTATTCAAGTTTCGTGAAAATACGTAACACACGGTACATTCGGTTAAAAACTTTCTTTCGTTACGTAAACGACCGTGACGATCATCCGACAAAGAATGGTTTTGTCTTGAACGAAGAAGATGATTGATTTTATTTTTCGTGTCGGAGACAACTTGATTTTATTTTCAATTAACTATCCAATTAAACTACGGTTACTCACTAAAATTCAATCGTATTGCAATTTTATGATCAGCAGAAATATTCTCGTGTCAGATTTATCAAATTTAAAACCTAAGATCGACATTATATATTGAAGCCCCATTCCCTATGAATCTCGAATCAGTTTGCAATACACTTGTTAGACTTTCTCCGTCGGCACTCTTCCAAACTGGAGAAAGTGAAGGATACCCATGATCCTCTAGAATGTACGCGGATGATTAAACACAGAATAAATTCGGATCTTGTTATTCGTAAGCCCTTAAAGTCGATTAGACTCCGTGACTTCAATGTGGTATCGAATCGATTGCTAGATTTCTTTAATTACGCAATTATCGATTTACCGCATAAATAGAAATCAGGCGAATTTTTTTTATCCTTAACAAATTGTATATTAAAATTACTAGGTGTCGATTACAAATATTATTTTTCGACAATATCGATGTTGTTATTATCGTTGACCACTTTGAACCAATATATATATATATGCATTATCGATATTTATCGATAATCGAAATATTGAATTTTTCAACATGACGATATGCATGTAAATTTTCATTCAAAATCTACAGGATCAATGTACCAAATTCAGTGACAGGAAATCAAGTTTAGGATAAACAGATGGAATTGCCTTCGAGAGACTGTCATTACTCTCCAACCAGCACCCACTACGTTGATGATTTGTATGGAAATCTGTGTGAGACTGTTTATCGGTATACCTATATATAGATATACAAGTGTTAATGTCCGCTGTACTTCACACTTCACTGAGATAAGTTGTCATTCGACAGTAAGGAGGGGAATGAAATTGGACTCTGTATAGCACGTAGTATAGTATGTATTTTTTTTTAATGCACTGTAGTTTATAATCTATAACCTCAATGCATTAAGATTGTGGATTATACAAAATAATTGTGTTATGTGTTAGACATTTGACAGTGAATTGTATGAACAAAATTCATTCAGCAACCTGAATATTAATACGTGATGGCTTGAGTCAATGTAATATGAAGATTATAGAAGTGGGCTCAAGGTTAAATAATTCTCTTACTGAATCCCTTGCGTATTTATTATATCACAGAATGAATAATAAACAATGCCACGTACTTTGTACAAACTCTGTGACACACTTACAGACCTATTTAAGGTCACTCTATTGTTCTGTCGCGTAAATGCATATTCTTTTATTACAAAATGAAGTTCCGAAATTCGAGCACTGTAATTTGATTCACTTGTTACTTTGGTTTGTTACACCTTTTTTTTTTGTATTTTAAATGTAGATACAGAATTAGAACGAAATCTGGTATTTGAAACATTATATGCATAAGACTGACTGAGCTTCTTTTTTTAAATGTATTAATGGCAACACATGTGATTTTTGCAGAATTAAATGGTTCAGAAAGAACAAGCAAAATATTCTATGCACATTATTCGGCAATTTCAAGGAAGCCTGATAAATTGCATCACGAGAAGTTATGTGTGGCGATTGCGTTTGCTTTATATATGTAAGGTGCAATGTTACTTGAAAAAACGTATTCTTAAAACATAACTTCTTTTTCAAGGATTCATTCCATTATAGTTTCACCTGTCGTAAACATTGCTGTGCGAACTTATTCCAAAACTATCAATCGTTCATACGGTCGGTAATCTTAACTGGTGAAACAGTTTTGTAGACAAAGAAAGGCCAGTAGCTTTCCGGTTAAGCAGTATTCTTCGAATTGCGACTAGATTTCCGGAATATGTTAAATTAAGAAGATCACGAGTACAACTGTAGTTATAGACAAGTTCTTCCAGCAATTTCTACCAGAAAATAAATGTAAACCAACTTTAACGCGAAACAAGTTCTTCAAAGGACTGAGTATTGAATCGCTAGTCACGAATATACAATAAAATTATAGAACGGAAGTTTAGATGTCATTGCCAACGAACTATTGAACCCGTGACAGGTTAGTTATTTTGAATCTTACATCGCACAAAATATAAAGAATTAATAATTCTCGTATGGACAAGAATCCCATAGTGATATCAATAACAATCCCATCAATATGTATCATATGCATGCATTAGTCATGTTTTAATATCAATCTGCAATTCAAAGACAAAATACATAAGCAGACAGAGAGATTTTGTAGGTATAAATGGAATGAATAATTGCTCATTTTCATTAAGTTGTCAATGTTTATTCATCTGTCATTACTCACAATGAGTTCTTTCTTTGTTACGCTCTTGAGCTACAGATATTCTTTCTAAGCATATGACTAGCTCACAATGCCTAGTGTAGGGAAACATATCTACTGGTACAGCTTTTACTGGAACTAAAGGTTCACCAACATACTGGTTAGAAGTTGGTCTAGCTAGATCAACTAAATTTCTGATTGCAGCCTTTGGATCACAGGCTATGTAAATCAGCTTCTTTAATTTCTTTGCTCTACGTAACGCGAGCAGAGCTATCTTATCTGTAATGTGAATAATAGCATAAGATTTTTTCTATTGTTTGGTACAATTAGTGTATCTTTAAAAGTGATACGTACGTAGACCAGCTCTAGGTGGATCTACTACAGCTATTATACCGCTTTTCGAAGTTCGATGTATTAGAGTGTGCAAAATGTCCTCAGCTTTTCCGACAAAGAATTCGCAATTGGTAACATTATTTTTGATGGCATTTTCTCTGGCATTCTTGATAGCACTGCTCACCATCTCAAGTCCCAATACTTCATCACAAAACTAAATAGTTGTAATATTTGAAATATATTTAAGAAATCCTAAAATATGTGGCATAATATATTTTTAAAAATGTTAAACCTTGGAAAAACAAAGACCAATTGTGCCAGTACCACAGCATACATCCAACAGAGCAATTTCAGAATTAGGATCAGCCAGTTCTATTGCAGTTTTATAAAGTATTTCTGCAGCCATGGTGTTCACTTGAAAAAACGCTTCTGGAGATACATGGAAGGTCATGTCTAGCAATTGTTCTTCAATGGATTCTCTTCCGCTCAAATGATCGATAGTACCACCATCTTCTCCACCAGCACTTCTACATGTTTACGAACATCATTTTTATGTTATATTCCATTGAGTCAACAATGCATATTTATCTGACATACCTTAAACCTATTGTTTGAAAATACAAAGACGTCACTTTTGCTTCAAGACCTTTTCCATTTTCAAAATAATCTCGAATTTCTCCTTTTATTTCGTTTAATTCATCAACTGATAAAGACTGTGGATTCATTCCTATTATCAGCATTAAATGATCACAACGTGTTGTTCTTGCTGTCACTTGCTTCCAATATCCACTGTGATCAACTGGATTAAATACATCATACTTTGACTTTTTGATAAATTCTTCACATATCTAAAGGAAGAATTAAGTGTTCAATGCAGTTTAAGAAATAGTGAATGTCAGTGATCAGTTCATGGTCTACCATAATTGCTGATTTCATTCTTTGTGGAATGTGGCACAGATCCTGAATTGGTCCAACTGCCGTTGATCCAGCAGCATAGCTGGATATCCTGAAACCTATTATAGTTTCCGTTCCTTCAATATTTTTACCAATAGTAAATTCACATTTATTTCTATAGCCCTTGATTAACTCTGCACTACGTATTGTTTGCAATTCACAAGGTAAACCATGGTGAACACTTTGTTGTGAGTCTATCCATTTGGCTAAACTCTTGTTCTTTTTGCTTATTTGATGTCCTATCTTTAACAATGTTCCTCTCATCTCTTTTTGTTTGAGTTCAAGCTAAAATTAAGAAAAATGGATGTATATCTTTTATATCAACTATCATTCTATAACACTTACCTGCTCAGTGTATGGAATATTCCACAGAGGGATTGTAGAGTTTCTGACACGTTCAGAAGGTGAAAGAGCTTCATCTTCTTCATCAGTTTTTGATCTTTTATTATTGGAGTCTGATTGTTCAAGTTTTCTTTTAATAAAAGGATCAGGTGCTGGTTTTGCAACCTAATTAAGTAATGTATAATTATAATTGTCCATCTTAATTCGTATATTTATTCATAAATATATGAAGTGCAGACCTGTGCAGTTAGCTTGTGATTTTTCCAAGAAATACCATTTATGGTTGAAATTGCTTTGGATCTACTTTCCTCATTACGAAAGGATGCATATAACCAGCTATTGTTTTTTTTGGGTGGCTTCACTTTGCAAGTATCAAGATTAAGTTTCTCATTTAAAAATTTTTTGAATTCCCCCATTCCATAATGTTTTGGTAATCCTCGAATTTCAATTTTATACTTCTCTGAAGTAAAATCATTTCTATCAAGGTAGGCATATGGATTGTTGTCATCTTTTAAAGTCTCCTTTATCTGTGGTATTTCAACTGTCTCCGATTCACCCATTATTGTTAGGAATTACTTTATTCTGCAATTAGAAATATCTTTTTAATGCACTCAAGTACTGTTTAAAAAAATAAGTATTAGGTATAGTTAGGTTAGGTTACATATCGTCAAAGAACTGATTCACCACGTGCATAGCAGAGATGAGTAGGGAGTTGCGCAGCTCTACGGTTTTAGGCGGTACCAAAAACATGGCGCTATATCGTAGCGGCGAGTCCAGGAGTAGGATTTTGTGATCACCGCCTTCGTCGATAATGCATATCCCGTCGTAGCCGAGCTGAAGAAACCACCCAGAACCGAGTAATGGTAACCTCAACTTATAATAGGTATATCATAATTTTGGGCTCTTTAAGGGCTGTCGAATGCGCCTAGTCGCAATTAAATTGGACCATTCCTTCTGAAGAAACCACCCAGAAACGAGTGTGGTGAACCCAGGTTGGACTCTGGCTGGGTCCACCAAATTCGTTCTCACTCTCCTGTAATGGTAACCTCAACTTATTATATATCAAAAATTTTGGGCTCTTTATTGGCTGTCGAATGCGCCTAGTCGCAATTAAATTGGACCACTCTTTCTGAAGAAACCACCCCTTTATATACTTTTCTTATTTTTTTCAAGTTCAGTTGCATTGGAAACTGTTCTTTATGCATTATAAAAATATATCATGCTATAAGTTTCAATTTTCAATTTTTTTTTTGTTTTTTTTTTGGCTGCACCCTTTGGCCCCAAAAAAACAACTCCCAACCCAAGTATAAGCTGTAACATATTTCTTAACTTTACTCGACACCGATAGCAAAATCCGAGAACTAACGATCTGCGGGAACCAACCTACTTTAACTTCGTCCGTCCACCCTTCCCTCATGCATCCGCAAGTCAGGCGGGCGCCAGTCAATTCTTGTTTCACCGGGAATTGACGAGCCAGTATAAACTGGGAATTGCGGTGGAACAGGCTCAACTCGACCAAGACTAGGGCTCTGACGGAACCTTTCAGAGAGGCGAATGCTTAACAGATCCTTTCGCTTTTTGGGGACGCGTGAAATCGGGAAACGCAATTGGAGGTACGAACGAGAGCGGACTGTAACGTAAATGCACGACCGCTCAGGTTGCTAGGTTGAGATAGAGAGGGTCGGAATAAGCGTCGGGCAAATAGTGCGCGGTACAGAGAGCAGCTGATCGAGAACGTAACAGATCGAAATTCCTTCACCAATTAATAAATTGGGAGCACTCACCGGAGCTGGTGCAGCTGATCCGTGATGAGCGAGAATTGCATCCAGATGACACTCGGGTGGGCACTGCACCAGGGCACAACACTACACCTCCGGAACACTCACAGGAAATCCATACAATTTTCCTGACTTCGCGAGAACTACACAAGCGAGAACTGTCTATACCGTATCGAAACGCGGCTAGAAAAACTATCAACAGATAGCACGGGAGCGCGAACCAGTTCGTGACACCTCGGTCGGTGCCCTGAGACAGACTAATTTGACAATAGCCAAATTCGAGAACTAATCATTCTGATTGGTCGAGAACCTTATAGCCGATAACTCTTCCTTTCCTTCGAGTCGTTTCTTTAAACCAAATCGAGAACGTTCTTTAACGAATCGGTACGTAACTTTGGAGATCCTCCACGGCCGCTTCCCCAGGGCATCGGGCGACAGCTGGGTACCATATCCTTAACTCGAGCAGTAGGGTCCTCCCCTGCCCTTAACCGTATCAAAACTTATCCTCCGCCCGCTCTACAGCCCTTTGCCCATCTGCAGCGGGGCACCGGTATTTCAGTCTGGCTTCTGCCGGTCCGTGAAGACGTCTCCGTCGGATACTTTCCTCTGCCGGGCAACTCGGTATGTCGAGACTGTCTTCCAGGGCATATTCGAGCACCTCGACCTCAACTAAACTATAACGAAACCTTCCGAGAGCATTGGCATATCTGTACTAATGAATCCGCGAGTGTAGTTTCTAAACAGGGTGGCGACCCAAAGGAAACCGGAAAGCGAGAACGTTATCTCTATCAGTAGTCGGAGTCGCCTTGTGACCGTGAATGAGCGCTAAGTTATACGTTTGTGATCACGTTCAACTCGGCTACCACGGGATACACATTATCGACGGAGGTGATGATCACAAAATCCTACTCCCAGACTCACCGCTACGATTTAGCGCCATGCTTTTGGTATCGCTTAAAACCGGAGCGTTGCGCACCTCCCTTTCTCATCGCTGGAACATACCTTCTTTCTCCTACCATTGGTCTATGGTCAGGCTATGGTGTGTGACTCCTCGTCAGTCCTCGTGTTTCTCGTGTAGAAATTCTTAACATTACATTGTTTAGAGCAATTTTTGTGTCAAATATGAAGAGATTATCGGAAGAAAGGACTAAACTGGTGTTCGAAAAACTTACAAAATAGTGAGTATTTGATATTGTTAACAAAATTTTTAACGATTCTGTTAAATACCAATATAGTATATTTTATATGATTTTGTTTTCAGTGTAGGAGACAATTTAAAAGTTTTGATAGACCGACCAGATGGTACTTATTGTTTTCGAGAAAGAAAAGATAGAGTTTATTATGTGTCAGAGAAAATATTGGCTCTTGCTAGTACTGTTGGTTCTGATCACTTGGTAAGCTTAGGAACTTGTTTTGGAAAGTTCACTAAGTCAGGAAAGTTCAGACTTCACATAACGGCTCTGACTTACTTGGCTCCTCATGCACAGGTATACTCATATTAGACATTATTACATATTGATCCATGTCAGTCTTTTCCCAATGTACATTTTATTTGTAGTATAAAATTTGGATAAAACCTTCAGCGGAACAACAGTTCCTGTATGGACACCATATTGCAAAATCTGGTCTAGGTAGAATAACAGAAAATACACCACAGTATCAGGGAATAGTAGTGTTTTCTATGAACGATTTGCCATTGGTAAGAATCCTTAGATCAATAACAAAATTTAGCTCTAACTGGTTATTAAATTCTTCAATGATTTGCAGGGTTTCGGAGTTACGAGTAAAAGTACAGCAGACTGCAAGCATGCGGATCCAATGGCAACTATTTGTTTTCATCAGGCAGACATTGGAGAATACATCCGATCTGAAGATACACTACTTTAGTTAAAATATTGTATATTAGGGTATTATAATACATAAGACACTAAAATAATTGATGTGCTGATTGAAACATGTATCTACAGTGTATATTGCTCCAAAAGAACCTAATCACAAAGGATTTTATATAATTTAATTTTGTATAATATAATATAACGAAAAGTACAAATAATTGAACTTGTCTTGCTTTATTCACATTAGTGCAACTAGATTTGTGTCAGCTCGAATACAGTCAATTACTTTGAACGGCAACGGTTCCACAGACAAAAATATCCAAGAAGATGGAATCCGGTGTAAATGATCAACATGTATAAAATATCTATCCAGTAATTCGCCTCGTCAAAATCATAACGATTAAGTACTTCGGATCCTTCGGTAATGCAGGGTAGATCCGAATTGGTTGTTTCGCAAGCTGTACGGGTAAATAATATAATAATGGAGTATATGAAAGATTATACTGAACTATAGAACTTACAAATATTATGTACATCCTTCCATTGAACTATACTGAGTGATTCAGTCGAATGCAACAACCAAGATATATACTTGACCCATTGCACATATATTGGTAATGAACTGGAATCAAACACATAATATTATAAAATATTTTTTAAATTATAAAAAATTTTTAATTACCCCAGCCTAATGAAAGGACCCATAGTGATCATAAGAATATAATCAAAGGGCACGAGATAAGCCATCGCCAACGGTACGCTGTCGAATGCAGCCGAAAAGAAGAATCCTATGAAATGAATAATCATCATTTTAACCCTCTGAATCTTAAACAAAAAATACGTACCACAAGCTGTGGAAACATTCATAGTGAAAGCTACGACGACAAGCGTCATAGAAAAGGCTTCTATAGTATTACGTAATCCTGCCATCCAATAGACGATCACAGTGAATAAAATAGGTTCAATGATGAGTCCAGGCATCTAGAATTTGGCCACACAAAATGATGATAATCAGTTACAATAATGTCATACTGTATACAATCGGAATAAACTTACCAAAGATATCACTCGGGCCAGATAATAAAGATGGGCAGGATACATGCCAGATCTGTATTCCCTTAAGAAAAGTGGTAACTCTTGAGGAAGAGCCGAAAGTGTTCCGTACATCGGGAAGAACGCATTCTCCGAAACCAGAATGAAGATTACACCCTGAACAGCCTGGATGCCTCTCTGATCGAATTTAACCGCGCCCACGAAGCAGAGACCGGCCATTGTTGCGAGGCACTACGCACTCTTGCCCTTGAAGGAACACGTATCTCTTTTATTAATCATGAGGACTTACCAGCTTTTGAAGAATCCTGAGGAGCTGCACAGAAGGATCGCGTACTACCTGAAGAAGACCTCGATGAGTCAACCAGTAGAGTCGCGAATGCCAGTGTGGTTCTGCGCTAAAGAATCAAAATAAATGATTACCATTATGCCGAATAATAAAAATGAGATCTGTCTTTAAGGAAGAGAAAATATTATTTAAATACTTACAAATTTCTGTCATCCTGAAGATTTTTCCTCCACTAAAATACAATAATAGAGTATTACGAATGCCCTTAGTCTAATTACCATTAAAATATACCTACGTCATATGATTGAGCAATGTGCAATTCCAATTGCAAAATTACGTCGAGTTCCTTGCAAGCGTCGCTTGTCAAGTATGCATCGCATATCCTTTGCGCGGTTCTCCTGCAACTGTCTTCGTCTCTTGGAGCAATGGCCAATGTCGCCACTAAAAAATCGGCTGGATTGTAACTGCGGGGACACTCGTAACCTTGACTGGAAAGATGAAATAAAAAAAAAAACACGAGTATTAAATTTCAAAATATTTTAGATGACAATCTAGTTCAACGTGCGTACCTTGCAAAAAAATTGAGAGCCTGAGAGCTAGTGCCAGAAAAAGCTATGCGTCCATCAGCCATGAGGATTATTCTTTGAAACGAGTCAAAGGTCGCAGAACTAGGCTGATGAATTGTGCAGAGGACAGTTCGATTGCGTGAGGCAAATGAGGTTAGTCGAGACACAAGGACGCTAGCCGAATGTGCATCAAGACCCGTCGTTGGTTCGTCCAGGAAGAGAATCTTGGGATCCGTGAGCATCTACAGGGAAAGCAACGTAACGTAACAACATGACATAATGTGTCTTGAGAAATCTAAAGTAAAAAAAAAAGTGCATTATTTTTCAGACACCCGGTGCACACATTTCTGTCTGCGCCTCACGTACAGAGCCCTTGTGAACGCAAAGCTTTAAACTAATTTCTATAATACTGACTACAGAGCTTAGGTCGATTGCGCATAGTTGCGCAATAAGTTTTCTCTACGCGAAAGTGATTCTGTAGCAGCTTACTTGCTCTAAGGCCATTGTAATGTTATCGAATGTCTACCTGTTGCTCGAGGTGAGCTGGCGACACGACAACACCCCGATACGCGTTTTATTTTTCAAAGGGAAAAAATTCGAATGACATACTTCGGTGGCGAATGCCAGTCTCTTCTTCTCTCCTCCTGATAAAACCTTATCGTCAGCACCACCGCCACCAATTCTTGTGTTTCGTTTACATGACAGGCCGACCTCACGGAGAAGACTGTCTATCCTTTGTCGAACTTCCGATGACTTTATTCGCCGATCCAGCTTCATGCGTGCCTGTTCAGCGAATGAATTATGAGGTTATAATTCCTCGTAAGGTCTTAGGGATTATCCGTAGTCAGTAAAGTAAAAGGTGTTTTAATAAATATTTTTAACAACTTTACCATAAAGGTTAGATGCTCCATGACTGTCATAGTACCGATGAAGATGTCTTCTTGATGCATGAAGCTGCTATGCTGTCTCATATATGACGAATCCACAAGACGTCCGTTAACAAGAATGTCACCGTGGACAATAATACCAGCTGAGGTAAAATCGTCACCGTAAATATACATGGGATGAATGGAGATTAGAAATATACTTAATAATATTACACAATTGTATACGAAATGACAGTTGGACATTTCGAATATTCACTTACGGGCCGTTCTGAACGCCAGGGCCGTCATAAGTGAAGTTTTGCCTGCACCACTGATTTTTTTTTGGAAAAATTAAGAAAATTAATTAAGTAATTAATTAATTATTACAATTCGTAATTATAAATAATTACCTCCCTCCAAGAATGGCCGTTAGATTTCCAGATTTCACTGCACCGCGTACTAAATTTAAATTCAAGTAAATCTTCCCGCTAGAAATGATTTGTCTTACTTCATATACATATTACTCACCATTGTTTACCAGCTGTTTCGAAATTTGATTTCCACGTGACGTCGAATAAATACAAAGATCTCGCCATGATAACGTCGTTCCTCTCATTTCAGAAATTGCAGAATACGACTCGTGTCGCATTTGGGTTCTGTCCTCCGGCTCCTGCAGTATATCTTCCATAATTGTTCACCTTTAAATGCTATCACTAATACCTGACAATGATGTCAGTCAACCAGTGATCCTTTTTTCAATAACAAAGCAACCACGATTTACAATTACAAGACGTAATCTCACTTTTAAGATCAACTTGTGCGCGTACAGCAATAAAGAAGAAACCTTAGCGACGAAAGACGCGCGCAACTGCGATCAGTTGGTTAGTCAACGACTATCTGAAGGGTGAGGGCTTATGGTTTGAGATTCTCTGGAAAGAATAAACTCGTGTGTGGTGAATGGTAAGTACATATATGGTAAGACACCATATGATTCGCTCAACACCTTCAGTTATAGTGACAGAACTAGTTAGCATCTGTGTTTGAGGGAGCAGTCCATATATAACTGATATATGCATATCGGTCCACATACTATATATTTGTATTTGTAAAAAATAAAAATATCTTATTATAATTTAACAAGAAATTGCATAATAGTTCTAATAAAAATGTTCAGTATTTTTTGTAATGGCGTAATAATGATTTTCTCTATCTTTTTTTTCATAATATATACTGTCTTCCTGCGTGCAATGTCCTAAGGCTCGAAATATCTTCCTTCCGAGAAGGGAGTGTCGGATTATATGGTAATCGAAAACCGAAACCCTATACGTTCGATATGTTCGACGTTAGACGCCCTAGACAGCGTATTAACGTGGTAACGCTTCACCGCAGTAGGATAAACACGTAGGTACAGTATTGAATATATAATCTCAAATGAAAATTCAATCTGAGAATTTTAATTATGAAATCATGTTTATTCATTTTTTTTTTTACACGTAAAACTTCACCTTATACTTATAATATTCTTGTAGATGTTGATCTAATAGTTAAAATGATTCAGAATCTTGTTTAACATGTGTCTCTTATTTCCAGCTCAATCTTTGGAGGACTTCCGGGCTGTCAGGGTGAACCATTTTTCTATGCGTGGTCACACGATATATATTTCAACCGGTTTCTTCTGGGATACCGATACCACGCGCGGTCACACTGGCAGGAAACGTCCATAGAAAATAAGTGTCTCAGGTCACCACTTGTGGTTAATTTGTACACCGACATGAAGGTATTGGAAGCGAATGATGAAGAGGATTTAGAAAAAGAAAAAAAGGAGAGAAGGATTGCTGACTGAAGAAATTAATACTCAGGATAAATATTCTTAACATAATTTTGATACATAAACAAATACTTTATTTTTTATTGAGCCCACGTGCGTGTATTCTGTAAAGTCGATATTAATAATTATCGTTGCAGATCCGGAAATCGATCCAGAATAATTCGGAGAAGACATAAAAAAAAAGATGACTCCTTCTTGATGGCGATGACGATGACAGTATGAGGTTTAATCGAAGTTGCAAAACATTTTCAATGATTATTTCTTATGGAACGTTTTAGAAAGTAGAGCTAGAAATGCTAAGAACCGGAAGGCTATGATCAGAACGACAAGGCTGCCCACATCCGTCCAAAAATCTTCCTGGAAAGATAATACGTGGTTCAGATACCGATTTCGGTGTCAGGTAATCGACAGGCGTTAGATTAAAAATGAAAACATTAATCGTACTTCGAAAAAGTTGAATGTCTGAAGTACTACGTGACCTGTTTTTGGACAGGTGGCGTTACTTCGTGTGCATGCTATCGATTCCACTTCCGACCATTGATTAATAAGTAACGCTTCATTTCCATATCGGAACCATGAGAGATAAGAGAACCACGTGAAGTACGTTGGTACAGACCTGATAATTAAATATCTAATTATAAATGTGTCGCTGTAAATAGAACAAGGAGCCATGACCTGTAGTTTTCATACTACTCACGCTGTGTTCAGAAAGAATCCTCCAAAGAGTAAAAATGGTATAATAACGGGTGGACCTATTGACAGTGCCATTGATAGATTGCTGCTGCTACAGGAGATGAGATAACCTGAAATTAAATGTTAATTAAATAATTTTTTTATCTAATCAAGTAGGACAGTGCATATATAATTTAATCATACCAAAGGAAGTTGACACGTTAGCTACGAGTGCAACGATCATAGTAGCGATGAAAAAGTGTTTGAACCCTGGACAAAGTCCTACCATGGGATACGCAATCATAGTAAATATAAAAGGTACGGCGATAAATATTGGAGCTTCCGCCAGTGTTTTGCAAATGAAGTATATGTCAGTTCGATACATCCCATTACGTTGCTCCCTCAGGAATATTGGTAATTCCGCACAAAAGACCTACGTCATTGAGTAAACGATGACCCTTTGTAATTTTAATACATTTTTTGAATCATTTACAGAAAGTTATTACACTCACGTGGATCACGGCGAAAACGTTCTGGAACGTCATATTCGTGAGAAAAATGTAGAGAGCACCGTTTATGTTCATCACGCCGTCCTGATCTATTTGCTGACCGAAATAAATGACGCCAACGAGAAGAGACACCATCTAATGCAGAAAATACCATTGGAGTATATAATATTTTTTAATCGTTTATAATAATCGTGATGATTTTAATTAACATTATACTAACGACCGTCTGTAGTAGTCGCACTTTAACAAGGATCGGCTCTTTGATCACCGAGAGCCAGGAACGCCAAAGAACTGCTCGAAATTGTTCGCACCAAGAGGCTTTGTATGGGGAACCTGAACCAGATTTTTTTGTAACCGAGTCTCTTAAGGAATCTTCGAAATCTCCATGAACTGCTTCGGCTTCGAGGGCGATTTTTATGCCTTGTTCACTTCGCTGGAACGTGTCGCAGACCGAATTTATTGCATGTCTACAGGATACTTCTCGACCTGGTACCACTGCCAGTATTTGGACAAAGTAATCAGCCGGATTATAATTGCTTGGGCATGCTGCTCCTAATCTATGGGAACAATAGAGATTCATATTGATTAGCTACCAAGCGATGTTTAAATTAGTTCACTTACAATTATATGGTCTTGTGCTACTTACGTCTTAAAGAATCCACATGCTTGTTCAGCGTTACCCATAAAAGCGACCCTGCCTTCCGCCATTAACAAAATTCTATCAAACAATGCGAAAAGCTCAGAAGATGGTTGATGCAATGTTGCAACGATAGTCTTTCCCCGGGCTACAAGTAATTGAGTTAGTAATTAAAATAATAATAAATAAAATCAAATAAGATTTCTAACAAAATTTACCGGTCAGAGCTTTCAGAACGGACACTACTTGATGTGCCATGAAGGAATCCAGACCGGAAGTTGGTTCATCACAGAACATTAATGGAGGATCAGTTAGAACTTCCGAAGCGAAGGATAATCTTTTCATTTCACCACCGGAGAGACCCTTTACACGTCCTGGTATACCGATTATTGTATTTTTACATTTCGTCAAAGCCAACTGAAATTCATACCTAGTTATGTTACACCTGTACTGATTTAAGAATCTGTTTAAGATATTAAGAAACGACAATTGAAACTTTTTCCTGAATCATCAAAAATCTCTCTACCTCGGATATGACTTCGTCGACTCGTTTGGTGCGTTGACGATACGGAATGTGTCGGTCCATACGAAGCATGGCTTGAAACAGAAGATGTTCCTTGACAGTAAGAGTACCAATAAAAAGATCATCCTGCTGTACGTAAGCCGTCCTTGAGGTAAGAACGGTAGAAGTAACTCGACGTCCATTTGCAGCCCTGATTCCTGACACAGTGACTCCACGACCAGAACGAAAAGTCAATGCATTGAGCAACGTAGTCTTTCCAGCGCCAGAAGAACCCATGATGACGAGTAGTTCGCCAGGATACGCCACTCCGCACACTGATGATTAAAATAGTAATTAAAAAAGAAATACAGATAAGCATATTATAGTACTCACCATCTTTGAGTATGTGCCTCTGCTCCACAGGTCTCTTTCCTTTGAAGATTCGTTTCCAAAATCGATCCTTCTTACCAGATACGTAGACATTAACGTCACTCCAGGTGTACGTTATCTTATCAGGCGTCCCGACGCCTTGATGATTGGTGGATGATGCTACAGCCCCTTCAGTAGCCATTGGTTCCATTCGAACACAGTCTTCTGGGCTCCTACCGGTGTAAGCCACATCCTTTCCATTCCCGTGGCTTTCCTACTTGTTAATAGGGTACCATTTTAATTTTCAGTTCATCCTATAATTTTCTACATCGATTCAGCAGCGTGCATTGAATTTCTGATCGAAAGGGAATGTACGCCAGCGAGCGCCGCACTGCGTTATATAAGATGACGACCTCGATCGTTATGGAATGCCGTCAACTAAATACGCATGGAGTAATTACCAAGATACCAATAATATGAATATGGCAGTAGAAACGCGAAGTGCATCGATTTCCCAATATGGATAACGTTACTTCCACCACCGAGCTTTAGAGAAGCCACGAAAGTTTCTGTTCCGCCATGGGGCTTCATCTTCACTGATCAAGACAATTGGGCCCATGAGGTCAATGGCTACCAACGATCCCCGATGGTCTGACTAACTTTATATGAAAGTAAATAAATATTCGCTGCTCATTTACTCGACGTTATGCAGTCAATACTGATAAATTGTAATCTAAGCCACGTGGTGCTATATAGAATTATTATTATTATTATGTGAAGTCATACTCACAAAAGTCACTGAATGATAGCTAACTCGTTGCTTACTACCAGTGGCACTCAGCAATGCTGATGCTGATCCACCGGAAGGGGTCGTAGATATCAAAGGTTCCGTTTCGTCTGTGGCCGTCATAATCTATGTGAAGGATCCTTGCCAAGCGTGCGGAGCAAGAACGAAAATCACTATTGAACCTTTTACAAATGGCTGTACACTATCAGAGAACTTTATACTCCCCTTCCTCTTTAAATTTTGATCTTCGTCACTTTACTTCTACATCCTCATCGCGTTCCACTCTCTCAACACTAATGTTCGGTTATACAATCGTACAAAGTCTCATGAATCATGCTCTTGTAATCTTTTTATGCAAACTATCCGAGTCATGTAAACAGATGTCCTTAAAGGAGAGTGATAATATATCCAACGAGGTAGGACAGGCAATTCACTCATGCATGAGTATCATAAATTTTCACTGGCTAGTCGAATACTTTTATATTTCACACTAAGCTTTAGTGACAGAGGGATTTAAATCTTGCTTAAAAAACCAATTGTATTATTCGTTTTATTTTCCATTAAAGTTAGTAACACCTAAGTAAGAACAAACTCGATAACGTAGTGTGACATTTAGTAGACTGGTCTTCGTCTGATAAAATTCACTCTATCCTTTATCTAACCTGCGTGTAATTTGAAGTCGCGTAGAACCTCACACCTTCTTAAATATGTATTTTCAACAGAGACAAATGAAGAAACACCGAGCAGCACAGACTTATGCAACTTTAAGTTACGGGATACGAGGTGCCCTCTTGCGTAAGTGCATCAGCTATCACGCCAGGTTCTACGATCACTCGCGACCCAAGAGCTTCCACGGGGAGAAACGAAAAGAAATTTTTCACCAGGTAAGGTCGTCCAGTATAATCTTTAAGGCCGTCATATGACGACTGCTATAATTATTTTTTCTTCGGACACTTTAACTCAAACTTCTACCGTGGTTCCAAGTTCTAATAACTGATAAACGTAAGTGCTCGTTATCGTATGACATTGGTATTACATTCCGCTGAAATACGTTAAGCTACAAGCCCAAATTATTTTATATGCACAATATAAAATTTTTTTTAAAGATTTACAGTCAGATAAAATTTTCTACGCAAACCTCTTAGCATTTATTTATGGCGAGTGAACCCGATGTTTGATTTACTTATATCACTGATAGCGCTGAGCGTCGCGACGCCCAACGCGTTCGCAATGTGACTGATCAGGTAACACGGCCCAGTCTCTCCATTGCTTTCACTCGCATCAACCAAGCTTGCACACTTTTTCTTCTTCTTCTTCTCTCACGTTACTCACACCGTTCGCACTTGGCCACTATTGGTTCTTTCTTAATGAAATATGCGCCCACTCGTTTACGTGTTTGCCTTGTTACATGATCTAATCCATTGGATATGTTTTATTGTATGCCATGCGACTCTCAATGGATCTCTAAGGTGCACATTATTATCGTGCAAGGAATCAAGTAAACAGGAGAATATTTAAAAAGGAAGTACGACGACAGCGACATTATCGTAGTACGATTTTATTACGATCGTCCATACAATGGTTTTATAAATAACGTTGAAATACAGTAAATTTGGTAGGTTTAAAAGCTAAACGATATTTACAAAGATAGTCGGGGGCAGATATAGAGAGTAATCGCGAGTTCTTCCACTCGCGTGCTTCGTGTTTGTTTTTTTTATTCTTCTTCGCTGTCTTCCTGTACCTATGCGTGATTCGAACGGTTGTACAAATGAATATTCAAAATGATTGGCCTCGTCGAGTCATATAATTATTTTCCTATTTCGTTCGTCTTCCCTTTTTCATTTATCGTTTTTTACTTAGCATCGCTACATTTATTTACTATAATTAGTCTTTCTCGACAGCTCCGACACGGTCATCCCAGTCCTGCCTTTAAAGAGGACGGCTGATGCACACGTGGAACCTTTTACTTTTCATCTACCGATTTCATTGTTTACCTTTTTCTTTATACTCGTCTCGTGTCTCAAAGTCCAAGGGAGTCTTATTACTCCACCTGGCTTGACACGTTATAATCTAATCTCTGAAGAGAACAAAAAAAAAACTCTTAAAACTAGGAACTTCAAGTATTAATTCGTATCTAAAGGTCAATTTGAGACGCCATCTTTAATTTCTCGTACTCGATGAAAATCGTACGCGCGCCAATGTTGCAGTACAGCAGTCTAGTTCCTTCCGTACAATTTTGGAATCAATACCCGCGACGAAGCTCATTGACACCAATCCAAGAAGATGACTGGATCCATCCTTACGTAAATTGTCAATTAAATCAAGAAACGACAGATGATTTACAAAGAACGTGGGATACCTGTCTTCTTGGGCGTTATGGGTACTTTAGAAACGAGTACGACGACGGTAGCAAGCGGTGACGATGACAATGAACTGACACACACACACTGAACTTCCTTAAAGACCGACAGGATATAAATTGAGCGCAGATTTTTTAAACGTACGAACGAGCACATTGAGAATTCGTCCCTCGACTTAACTCCGCGATTAAATTAACTAATAAGCCCGCGGCTTTTTTTTTTCTTCTCTACGCACCGCATGTGCATGTGCGTGCTCTGGTCGACGTTTAATTTCTTTTTTAGCATAACAATAATAACAATAATAATAATAATAATAATAATAATAGCGGCGACGATACAGTAGCGGTATAATTATTTTTCGACTAACATATAATGAACAGTGGAATTGCATTGCATTTGGTTGCATTGCCAGGAAAAGTCAATGCGCATTGTGAAGCCGGTACACTTGGCGATATCAAATTCATTAATGCGCATGCGTACTGGCTAGTATTAACTAATGAGAAACAATGTAAAGCAATGGAAAATGCGGAAGTGGCAGAGAAAAAAAAAGGTATAGTTTAAATGGAACGGTTGAGACAGATACGGTTTTCAGCGCAATGGCTGTTACAAGTAAGGGAGGTGAAAGGTCAGACGGATAGGGCAGGACCACGTAGATGCACACTAGGCGCAGGGATAAACGTACAGGGAAGTCAAATGATCGAGCAGAATAGAAAAGACACTTTGAAATCCTAAGTCAGTTCTCGCGTCAATCAGCATCCTGTACGATGTGTACCGTGTGCGTCAGCAGATGCGAACATGTTTTTTTTTTCTTATCTCACGATGATTCGCGCCAATGTAAATTATCTATGTCTTAATTAAAGGATTAAACCTATCGATATTGGGTAAATTAACTAGCGATACACGATCCATCTTCTTGCATCTATTATGCTTATCCTTTTTCTTGTATCTATTATGCCTACCATTAATAAACGTCTAGTTGACACATTCTTGATTGTACGAATCATTGAGTGACTACTGCTCTGTGGCGGTAATGAAGATTGGCGAGGATAGGATGCGAGTGGGTCCATGCGCGAGGAGTCTGTCCAAGTGAAATTGCAAAGTAGACTGAGAGATGGGACGCGGCCGAAATAATTGAGACGTCGAGGATCTGTGATAGTTTAGGAACAATAGGGTATAAAATTAATGAGGATTACGAGACGGGATGCTCGCGAACATGGACCCATCCGAAATCAGATAAATGACAAGAGTAATATCTAGTGGACGTCGCGCGCCTGCGAGTTGGCTTCGCGAAAGAAACGCGCGATGTGCTTAAATGAGTACATATTGCTTTGGGTTATCACATTGCCATTAGGTGACTGAACATACACGTTATGTATAATCTGTCTTTTGAAATGTTCTACAGTTTCCACGGGAAAAAAAGATAAAATACTTCGCTACGTAGTATCCGCGAGGAATTTTTTTTTACTCGCTCAGCCAAAATATAGTTTCATGTCGAATACAATAATAAAAAAAAAAAAAAATTAAAGTAAAAAAAATATCTTTTGCCTCTCGCTCAATAGCTCAGTCTTTGTGATTTCGATTAAGCTGAATGAGATAAGGAGAGATGTAGGTTTGAATTTGACACATGAATTTACTGTTTCCCGGTTGCTTCTTCGGTTTACTCGTACTCTCAACACGCAGAACTCGGCCGTCCTTTCGTTCGACGTATGCTAGATGCACGCATTCGAACATCGTCGGCACTATGAAATCTTGGGATTATGATATTGTCCGTAATCACTAGCTAATCGTAGAGTTTTTTTTAGAGTTTAATCGGGACAGTCTTCTTACCCTGCGCGGCACTATAAATCGCTAATTCACGTGGTTTTGTTGTTTTTGGACATGTTGTGCGACGCCCAATTCAACGAGGTTTTCCATGAGTTGCACAAAGCTTCGTCGAATTTACTTCTAAAATGCAGCTTTGCTTCGTTCTCCGACATCTCCAACACCTGCAGGTAAAGATACATCAGAGGATGAGATTGAAGGGATTGCGGGAAGAAAAACATGGAGCACGAGTAGAGTGTGTCGTATTACCAGTGTGTCCCTCAAGTAGTTGAGACCCTTTTCAGATGAGAGTTCAGGAAGCCCTGTAGAGATCATCATGGCGAACAGGGAGAGTATGAGACCACCGTGACGACGTAGTACCAGAAAGGCCTGCTCGCAGTAATTCTGAAAACGTTGAAACTCCACGGCCTGACCTTTTTTCGTGTGACCCTTGTTGATAACGTGTACAAAGTCATTTGTCAGAACGAAGGGAACGCGCTCTCGTCGAACGCCAAATTTCTCTTTGAAGTGACCAAGAATATGGCCAAAGTCCACGTGAAAGAGCTGTCCAGTTTTCTTGACCATTATATTGTCAGAGTGTCGATCAGCGATACCCAATACGTAAGTGGCGACACAGTAGCCCGCACAACTTAGAGTGAATTCCTCGATCGCCTTATTCAGCGCATCTTCTGCTTGATTGTGATCCTTGAGCCACGCGAGTAAGGAACCTCTCCTGAAAGATTAACGCGATTCGGAATTTGAAATAACTTCTTCTTCGATGACCGTGAAACAACAAAGACACAAAATTCCGAAAAGTCTCATACCTAAATGCCGCAGTCGCTGAGAACATGCCTTTCTCTTTCTGAATGTTTGCTATTGTTTCAGCATTCAGTACCACCTCGATCATACCCACTCTGTTTTCCGTCGATATGCAACCATACGGATTCATACGCAGATCAAGACCTTCACGTTTCCAAAGTTTATCCATGATTCGTAGCATCTGCAAGGTGAGCATATCCTGGCGCAGGTCATCGCCGTGTTTAAGCATGAGGTATATATCATCACCAAATGGATCAACGTTCTCAAAAACGAGCCAAAGTGGCCGCATCTTACTATCCATTACCCGACATTTCTCGATCCTAAAATTAATTAGAATCTGATGAGAGAGTGAACGGGACATAATGGCATGATGAGTCCTGATGATCCTTACTTTATACGCTTCCATCTGTAGCTCGGATCGAGCGGATTGAGAACGTTCGATATTGCTTCCTGGCAGTGGGGCTCCTGAATAAAGTCCTGAAAACTTTGAAGCGCAGCTTTTCGATCCTTACGCTGTTTCACTTGCTCCGATGCGGTACGCAGTTTATCCAAGCACTCCATTTGCTTGAAGAGGATGCGCATGTGTTCCTGACTTCCTCTACAGTAGGCTTCGAGTATAAGGCCAAAACGTACGGATACAGAACCTACTTGCATCTCTGACCTGTTTTAGCAAGATGGTAATATGTTAAGTTTAGTCTTAATTAGTCTTCTGGAAATTTGGTTAAAGTTTCTATGGAAGATAACGAACCTTAAATGCCAGAAAAGAAAGTGACCTATTCTCTGATTATTAAGTGCGCGCCTCAAGAGAAATTCTGTCAAGTCGCAGGAGAGGTAGTTTTCGTGTTTCAATGCTTGGACCAGTTGCAACAGGAATAGGCTGAGATCCTCATCACTGACGTCCATCAGACAACGTACAGCGAAACTCCTGACATTCTGATCGGCATAAGCATAGTCCAGAAGTTCTAATGCTCTTTCCACTGGTAACTTCGGCCACTTTAGTACTAACGCAGTTGCCTCCGCCACTTCCCTGATTTTATTAAAAATAATTCATTCAGGTTAGTTTAGTAACAGTCACAGATAACCCTTCGTTATCCTAATCAGCTTTTCTCATAAACTTACTCATAACTGCAATTTTCCATACCTGTGATCGTTCCACTCTACACACTGTAATAATTTCGCCAGAAGAGTTGGTATCTTGTGCAAACAATAATGCCTGAGGTTCCACATATTTTTTCGTTCCTGTTCATGAAGTTCGTGTAACGGATCTCTATCAGCCAATAACCTCAATTGTTCCAATTGTTGAAGTTTATTAGCATCGGATTCCTCTTTTAATTCTTCCTCGATGGAACTGTCCTCGGGTTCTCGTAAATTTTCAGCATACTCGACAACCTTCTCCGGTGATGGATATACGACAGATTTGTCCTTCCCGAAGCTAAATACAATGTTATTAATTATACAATGGATCAAAACCTTAAATGCAACTGTAAAGAAGACCCATAGATTCTTTACTAACTTGGGAAATGTTAACATAAGAGCGGCAGCACTATCGATATACGGATTGGAAACAACAGTCCCAAGAGGATGAAGAAGATCCTCATTCTGCATATCCTCAGCATAGGTCCATGTATACAAAGTCATCGCTCCTGTTTTTAACTGAGACTTGAAATCGTATATAGTAGTATTTGCCCAACATAAGCGATTAACAAAGAAATCTTGCTTGGAATCCTTGACGAGTCTCCTGCTCTTGAGGCCTTTAGCGGTTTTGCTGACTTCATAAAGGACAAAGCAGAGTCGAGCCATTCGGGGTATATCTCTGACTTTAATATCAAATTTCAATGTTTCCTCCCACTCACAGCTACCTTCAGGACTGACAATCTTCTCTTTGGTTTTTTGGCTCTCACATAAAGATTTGCCGCCGTGAAAGATACCAGCTTGCAATCCGATCTACCGAAAACGATGACAATATATGGTTAATCAATCGCTCAGCTTAATTTCTTAATTATTAATCTAGACAAAACAATTAAGCGATACCTCTACGACACGATGTGCTGCATCGCAATTCAATCTTGAAATGCCGTTTACATTGAACGTAAACTGCTCGTCAATTTTCCACACGGAAATATGTTTTCCTTTCTTTCTTAACGTTAGCGTTGAGAAAGGTGGTCTTGCTCGTTTCATGGTATCCAATTCTGGATTCTCGTAGACATTATCCTGATCAACAGGTACGCTATCCACACTGAGAGTAACGAGAATTGGTGCGATATCTCGTTCCAAACAATCTTGTATGTAATTGAATTGTATAAGTGGATAGTCGCCGATTAGATATTCCTCTTGCCCGCAAACCTTTAGGATAAAATCACTGGCGCGTTCACCGCGTGACATTAACGTGTTTGCCCTTTTTGTTAAAATTTGTTCGAGCAGTTGGTAAGGCGTTATTGTATGAGGTACTCGAAACTTAAAGCTTGTCTGAAACATTAATAATCAAGAAATTCAAGCACCTACGTATGTCCTCATTGTATTTGGCGCTATGCATTCAAGTGACAGAGGGATCCGTCGGTAATATTCATCTTGAAGGTTTTCTACTATATCTACAGA
Source organism: Calameuta idolon (assembly GCA_030142285.1). Classification (NCBI taxonomy): domain Eukaryota; kingdom Metazoa; phylum Arthropoda; class Insecta; order Hymenoptera; family Cephidae; genus Calameuta; species Calameuta idolon. The sequence continues at coordinate 752,848 of JARQSV010000007.1, read as the reverse complement.
GCACTGAATGGCATAAAATCCTCATTTCAAACTGAAATGTTCGTTGGGATTGCTCGCTCCCTGAAGCCGTTCAGTTTTAGTCTGAATTATTAGAGAATACTGTATGTGCGAGGGCATAATTCACTTGCAAAATGTGTGACAGCATGGATGCTGTTGATCCAAGTTTTTTATATACGATCGAGGAAGAAATAGACCAGAATGGAAGCGATATAAAAAGTCAGCTTAGAAAACTAGTTTTGGAGAATGAATCGTATAATCAAGAAATTTACGAGTTACGGCGTAAGCTCGAGGTTAGCATAGCTACTCAAAAAGAAATGAGCGAGATAAATGCGAGTTTAGAAAGCACTATAGCTGAACGTGCAATTCATGCTGAAAATACAATTGCTTCTCTGCAGTGCAGGTATTTATGGATTACATTTGTTATTGCCATTCATTGAGGTACAGAATCTATCTTGGTTTGATATTTATTTTAGATTATCTAATGAAAAGAAGGAATATTCTGAACGTCTGTCTCAACTGGAAACTGATCTAGCACAAAGAGATCAGGAAATCATGAATTTAAAAAGAACTATTGTAGAGCTCAAAAAAATAGAGCCTGTGGTAATAAATGGACCTGACAACTCTGATTCTCTTAACGAAGTCACAAAACCTTTGATCGAAAAGGTGGCTGTGCTTTCGAGTATCATAGAAGAACAATACAAAAAACAAACACAGTATGAGGAACTCGTGCCTGCATTAGAGCAACAGTATAGGGAATGTAATGAAATTCTTAATGTAAGAAAATCAAAGTGGCCAATGATAATGATATAAGTCTTTTGATATTAATTGGATGATGCTCGTTAACGTGTTAGGTGACCAAAGAGGAATTGGCGTCAAAGAATGCGATTTTAGAAAGTAATCAAGAAGAATTAGCAGTCTGTCGTATGGAATTACAATCAATAAAAAGTGCTCCATCTGATATCCACAAAGGTCTGCATGTAAACATACTAGCAAAAAATATAACACACTTAAGACCAAATTACAAATTGTTATTTTATAATTTGTAGGCAATTCCATATTTGCTGAAGTAGAGGATCGTCGTCGTGGTATGTTGAAGAAAATGGCAGACCTACGAAACAGCTACCAGGAGATAAAACAAATGTATCATAATAAGGAAATAGAATTTAATATCTTCCGCTCCCAATACGCCGCGATGTTTCACAAAGCTGATAATACTGCCAATATTCTTGAGGATAAAGAAAAACTTCTTACTGTATACAAAGACAGAGTGGCAGAACTTGAAAACAAACTCAAAGAGGAGCAAATGAAAGATAAACAAAGGGAAACAAAACAATCAACTGGCAAAGACTTTAGGTATACAATATAACTCTATTGATAATCTGTTCTGAATATGATTTACTATGTTAATATATTTTCAGTTATCTACAGATTCTATTGGCAGAAAAAACTAAGGAAATTGAAGAATTGCAAAAAAAACTTGAACATACTTCGATTCAACGGATCCTTACTGCGAACACGGAATATACATTAAAAGATGAGTTAAGGCACTGGAAACGCAAAGCATTTTCTTACGAGGTACTTTTCTTTGATCTTACGCTGTACATGATGTGTTAAAAACAATATTGTCGATTTGGATTTTTCCAGAGTGAATTAATTACATTAAAAAACAAGTCAGAATTGAAGCACATCAATGACGAAATAAAAAATTGTTATCTTTGGGAGAATAAACTTGATATGAATAAAGATGAAAGCAGTAAAAATCAAAATATGATGAATGATACAATCAAAATACCAGAGAGCCAAGTATCACAGAAAGTTATAGAACATAACATTCAAGAAAAAATTAATGAATCTCTTAATGTCTCTACAGATATTACAAGCAATGATATGGAATTAACGACAATGATACCCTCTGTTATTCATAAAGAATTACCAGACAAGAGCACCTTGAAGAATATATCAGGCATGCCATTAAAATCAGCTATCCTTAAACCTGATCAGGTATTAAAACATTTAGAGAGTGGGTACAAGGAGAAAGAGAAGAAAAGTCTTCGCTTTTCACCAGACACAGTGGATTCTGTTTCTCAGCAGGTCAAAAGAGATTTAAAGACAACAAAAAAAGAATATCCTATAATATATATTGCAACAAACAAACAATGAATTCAATTTTTAGCTTAACTTCATGCATGTCAATGAATTTTTATATGAACAAACAAATAAAGACTCTATATTTTTAAAGACATTATAAGAAAATTTTCTTACCTCTATATTTTCAAATTTGGTAAGCAGCAGAATATGTCCATCCTTCAAACGAGATTCAATATTTTTGGGTACATCAGGTGTAGTCGCTAATCGTGAAGGAAACTGATACTGCATTTTCTCGACCCATGATTTCTTTTGTCGCCCAAGTGCAATTTCATCACCGAGAACTCTCATTTTCCAGCGAAAGTCATTTACTTCCGAATTCTTTAGAGCTGCAAATTCATGTAAACCCTTTCCAATTAGAAGACCAATTTGTGAGTCTAGATTTCGATCGCCCTTAACACCTTCTCTCTCTATCACTTTTAAAAGTGAACAGAATGGTTTTACATCACAAAGTCGTCTACTTTCATCTCGTAACACTTCAACTTCCGCATTTGAATTAATGCATGAAAAAATATATGAAGGAGCATCCCGTAGAGTTCCATGCAATGGATATGTGCTTGCCTCATCCCACAGTTCCTATAAAAAAACATATGCAATCAGTTATGTTTAATAATATTTTGGACATGAAGGAAACTGTCTAATATCCTTACCTCTTTAATTTCTGAGAGTGTAGAATTTCGATTTGCCTCTAAGGGAATGAAAACACCATTGGGCATAAGACATGTTAGCTCCACTACCTCAGTGGCCGTTTTTGACCAGAAGTTGTAAGTATAGGCACTCGGTATGTGCACCATTATGAAACTAACGACTCGTAAAACGAGTCAACAATTTGGAATATAGTAGTACCACGGTTCCAGTACACGGAATACAAGTTTACTACTAGAAAATAATTCCACCGTGTACTGCGAATACTATCTATACGATGCGATACTAAATACTCGTAGGTACCACCGACGCCCCATTCCTTCACAATTCACATAATCCAAATAATACCACAAAGATGAAATCTTTCATCATAACAATCACAACAAGGCACTGTCAAAGCATTTTTCCGAGCAGCACTTAGTGTAACGCTAATGCACATTTGCAGGCTTTCAGCCAGTAAATTAATCTGCCTCGTAGTCACAGATTTTACTTTAAACTGGCCTTTGACCTTTAACCAATACGCCTGTGGTCACTACACGAGGAATAGCGATCAAGCGCGACAGCTTGATTACAAAAATAACGAGCAGCAGCTACGCACAATAACAACATGGAGCGGCCATTATTTGTTTCGTTGGACAGACGGGTCGTGGAACTCAATTCTGTATGAAACTCCCTACAATACTACGGGCGGCGGCGACGGCGGGGCATGTCTAGTCACTGCTGCTAACCTGGTGCATGAAAAAGTGCATGACATTCTTAATAATATTCATTACAGCCTCATATCTTATTCACTGACAGCAATTATTGATCTTTACCTTTAGTATTCTATTAAGAATTGTTACAAGACAGTACTGTTATGCATCGAATTTCTTTTCTTATATCGCTCTCTTTGTTGGCAACAATGTTCAACGGTGCTGAAGGTTGATGTCTGTGGTGAGTTTTCCTCGGAACGTACTCTATAAGAAGTTATTTTGTATCAAGCTTATTGTCGCTAGTATCTGCTAGTATCTGTTAGTATAAGATTCATTCATCATTTTCCCAGTATTAGCGCTGTATATGGCAACGACGTAGACGACGCCCTGCCACGCGATTTCCTAACCATCCTGGAATGCAATAACATGACTAGTAATGGATTTGAGCATTCCGTGAAGGTACCAAGATTGTATAAGATCGTAAAGAACATCGTGCAGAAAGTACAGGAGGAAGGTGCCAGTTTGAAGCAGTTGGTATACGAGAATAAACATCCTGTAAGTAACGATCAAAGGCATTTCAATGATCCTGAAGAAATGTGTTTGTTCATTTGAATTATTATGAAAATTCATATTTCATTGATATAATTGGTGAGCAGAATATTCGTGGCTTGTATGCTCTGGCATTGACCACTCTTCAGAATGGGTCTCATTTGGATCATCTCATTCGGAGCACTCGAATCTTATTTGAAGAGCCTCGCCTTGATCCCTGGCTTGCGAGGGTTCTCATTACTGAGTTATTGTGGGGAAAGCAGCGCTTGCAATCTGAATCTAAACCTGTGAAAACAATTCTTTTGTACCAAACTAAATTGCAAAAATATTTGAAAGAAATTATTCTTTCAAGTCCATCGGTATTCAAAAAAGGTAAATACAATTCATTGTGTCACTTGTTATTTTTTCAGAGTGTCAAGCCTCGAGAGCATCCACTCTAGAATCTGTATAGGCCTGTGAGCATCCTGCTTCCAAAGAAGTCACTTGCTCTTCAGATTAATGGTTCTAATCATCCGCAACAACAGAATCCAATCGAGAAGATCATCCAAGATAAAGACGTTATTGTCATACGTCGTACACACGGACAGACAGAAAGATTGTGCACATTCTTCTAAATCGGATTACGATTATAAATTGGATGATCCAGCCATGAGTCTTGTCTCGATATTGGGAGTCTTCTTCCTTTATACTATAGCCATGTTTACGTTACCGTTTGCCGCGTTTTTTGGGGCACAGCACGTTATGAGAAATGAATTTCACGCTGATCAATTCACAGTTACTTGCGTTTCCGTTGCGGCAGCCGTAGTTGTCACCAATGCGATAATAATGAGTTACGCATATCGGGCGCTTTATGAACCCGATGATACGAAAGAGTCCACGGAAGTAATTGAACCTTCGACATCAAGGAATGATCTCAATAAAAAAGATGATTAGGTGCCTAATTTTCTCGTTTATTATCCAGACGAAAATCAACTTACTTGAACTAGTCCCTGGTTAACAATCATGATGCATTTAATAAAAGCAGCATTGTACATTCCATTCGCATAACGTTGTCAAGAACTAACATAAATTCTTACAGTCTTAAGCATCCTTTGGTAATAATTTATACAATCTACATCTTGTGTATTTCTCTTATACTAAGCGTTGTGATGATAATAAATATATATGTATATATTTGTTATAAAACTTAATATTCCCTTGAGTACTTGTAACTCTCGAGGCTTGACATGATGGCGATTAAAGAGAACCAAATTTTATGATTTTGTCCTTTTTTAACTTGTTAAAATTTATACAAAGAATAAATTTCTTTTACAGTGGAAAAACCGCGTTATGTACGCGTCAATACTCTTCATATGTGTGTAAGCGATGTCATTTCGGCATTTGTCGAGGAAGGATGGAATATATTACCCAAATCGGCCAATTACGATGAGTTTATTGAGAGCATCTCGAATCTGACCGAACCAAATTTTGTAAGGGACGTACATATTCCTGAGTTACTCATTTTCCCATCAGGAACACCTTTCCACGATCATGAGGCCTATAATAAGGGAGCAATAGTTCTTCAGGATAAGGTAAAGAGTAAAGAGTGGATATAAAATTTTGAAAAAAAAAAAAACAATGAAATGAAAGGATCCAAGAATATATAGACATTTTCTGAAATCTTAGGCCAGTTGTTTTCCTGCTTTTCTACTTGGTGCTACACCTGGATCTGTCGTAATGGATATGTGCGCTGCGCCTGGAATGAAGACAACCCATTTAGCAGCTATTCTGCAAAACAAGGGGTAACATTGAGACAGTCTTCAAAAATGATATCAAGTCAATTTGGAAAATATATATAAAGATTTTTCATTTTTATAGAAAAATTTACGCAGTCGAGCGCGACCCGAGGAGATACGAGACTCTTCGAAAAATGCTGGAAGCAACGAATTGTTCCTGTGTTGAAAGTATCAACGCAGACGTGATCACAATAGATTCCAACAAGTGTCCCGATGTCGAATATATCCTCGTCGATCCCAGTTGTTCTGGATCAGGTGATATCTTTAGTACATCTTGATATCCTTTAAAAGTCTTTTTGGACTCTTGCCAAATTCTTATTAACATCTTTACTTGATCTGTTTCTGTATTAAAGGAATGACTGACAGACCTGAAGTGGGTGGTACCAAACAGGCAAAGTGTGCACCAGGTCGTATAAAGAGTCTTCAATCATTTCAAGTATTAATTTTGAAACATGCCCTTTTGAATTTCCCAAAAGCCAAACGAATTGTTTACTCCACTTGTTCTATCTATCCGGAAGAGAACGAGCAGGTTGTAGACGAAGTTCTTTCTAGCGTCGGGGATGCTTACAGACTTGTACCAGTTGGCACGATCCTCGATGGGAATTGGCGAAATTTTAGCTCTAAGGATTATGCATGCGAAGATAAATGTCTTTATGCTCGATCTGAGACTGATATGACGAATGGGTTCTTTGTTGCGATATTCGAGAGAAATTTTGAAGTTCCTTTACCGGAGTCTGGACGAAAAAAGAAGAAAATTGAGCTGCACGAGGAAAACAAGGACAGCGTAATTAGCGAAAAGGAGATGAAGAAGAATAAAAAGAGAAAAAGAAGAAACGCGGAAGAGTCAGAATCTGTACCACATGTGGATCCTGTACCAAAAGACACGTCCAACGCAAGTGACGCAATAATCGCTGATGCTGTTACAGACAATGCAATTTACAGCAAAGAAAAAAAGAAGAATAGAAAAAAAAGAAAGAAAACTGCCGATACAAATTCTACTACTATAAACGAAGACTTTACGACGTAAGATGAGCTACCTGCAAATTACACGACCGTCATTATCGTAATTAAAGACTCAAAGAAATCGTAGGTCAATGTACGTTTCCAATAAACTACACATCTTTTGACTTTACTATACCACAGTTATATTTTTTTCTCACACGAAAATCCTCAGGTTAAAAAATCCTTAAGAACTTATAACCTTTTACATTCTTATGCTGAAACGTCAAAACGATCGTTAAAATATTCCCCCAGTGTACCTTGCTGTCTCTACTACTTTACGTAAAGTTGCAGAGTGAATTCACCTGAGAGGTTTCAGACAATGTAAAAATTATACTAAATCCATTGCGTGTGTTCGATGTACATATATGTATGCGTATACTTTACGCGCGAGAATATTTTATTGCCTCATTAAACCACGCCTTTCGATTCCCTCATCAGTATCGAAGGATTACGCACTGGCACGTACGTATAAATTATTAAAAGTCAATAAGGGAAAAGTAGATTGGATATCGAAATATCACTTGATTAAAAAAATTCGATTTGGGAGACACACCTTTGGTTTTTCATTAATAAGATTTCTGACACAGTTGGATAAAACATATATCTATACTATATAAATGCTCGTTAGGATACATATGATAAAGAAGAGATGCTAATGACTGACACGAAAAGTACATTCCTCAGTATTACGTAGCTCTACAAATTTCTGAGCCATTTGTTATGATATTATCAGAAGCGTTTAAGCTTCTACGTAATTTGGCCGCATTTCCTCGAAAGTGCTTGGGTGAGCGTCGCGACGTGCATGGATACGTCCTTCTGACTATTTACGACGCAATATAATTAGAGTAGAGGCATTATACATATATACACTGCATAACATATGGTATCTCATAATGATAAGGATACGAAAAAAAAACATTACAGTATAGACCATACTGGGAGAACCTCCTTGCCCTTTCACAGTACACCAACAAAAAGTATGTCGGCCGGCAGTTTTTCGTAAATAGGTCGCTGCAATATCGTCTACCAATTAATACATTATCTTATGGTAATATTAGACAGTTAACAGCATAAGTGTTTAAGAGTCTAAGCCATCCATTCGATGATGAAAATATTCATCCATAATAAGCATCGATCGCGTTCAACCATGATGTGAAACTGAAACGATAATAATTTTTCGTAAGACTTACGAGGATTTACTCGGACTATGTTAAAAAGTCCAAAAGGGATTTGTAGGACAAACGCGTAGATCGTACTGTACTGATAAAAATGTCTCGAACGCGATTCGACGACATTCACTGGCACGCCAAAAAGTAATTCAAGGCGCAGAAAGCAACGGCCCATTTTTATTCATCGAAAGGAAATGCTCGCGCGCCTTCGATAATTTCGCGGTAAATATGTTACTAGGAAAATTTTATTAGCCGATTATCAGCAATTTGCATAAATAGTGTAACATTTCAGGCATAATGCTAATAATGAAATACGAGTCTTCGTTTTATTTCCGACGATCGATTTCGATATGAAAGATGTTTTGAATTTTTCTACCGGTCCGTTGGTATTTTTATGAAAAAATACCTATGGCTTTAAAAAAATTTTACGCAAGGCTAAAAATATTTATTTTAGCACGCTTTGCGTATACAGAATAACTGAAAAAGTCGCCAAGGACCTGGAAATCAGCTAAGGGATCGATATGTCGCTCGAAACCGTGGCGCCGGCGACACGCTAGATCAAAAAGTTAGGTTGGCACTGCTGCTTACGGTAGACAGTGATTCGTAGTCGTGTTATATTACTAGAGGTCTAATAAATGCTCCCTCTTTCTCTTTCTTTGCGTCTCTCATACTTCTTCGTGTCCTGCAATTCTCGCAACAAGCACTCCTTATACATATACTTTAACTGGACTTTACTGCGTTTATTAACCATTGGAACTTTCGTGACCAGTCCGGTTCTAAGGAGTCGATCGATGTGCCTCGCTAGAGCTCAAGCGAAGGAAAAGGATAAAGAACAAGGAAGAATAAGATTACAATAAGGAAAGACATACTCGACAAGAATCTAACGACGACTGTTATTGTCGTCGGTACGTTTTACGTGGACGTGAAGATTTGCAGATAATGAGAATCCATGAGTAATCCATACATATACATATCCATATAAATGCAGGAGGAAGGTTTAGATCTAGTTGCATCGTTGAGTTATGTATCCCTCGTACTTTATATGCACTATATATTCACCATACGTTATGTAGTCCACGTGAGTACCTAGAAAATGTATCACCAGGGAGTTTCTCAAGTCAGGGTAAGGAGTAGGAGCTCGCCTATTCCACTGCTCCGGTAGTGACTTTGCACGCAAACTGTATACTTAACCTGGTATTGACTTCTTTTTCACGCACACGGTAAATATTATATTAGTAACAGCGTCCGTCACGTTATAATTTATGGCCGAAACATGGGGGAGCTTAGTCCTGACCTCAATCACTTTGAGTTTGAGGTTATTTCGGCTATCCCTCTTTTCGCAAGAAGATCGATGCAAACAAGGAGAAATAATGCACTGTACGCATTATAAGTGTTTACTGGGAATTTGGTAAGAATTTCGTTTGACCGAGAGATACATTTAAAAAATGATTTATTTATTGTCTTTGTATTTTAATTAGGAAAATGACACGACGCCGTAAGTAAATTTAATAATAAGCACGATAAGTAGCACTGTGGTTACTCGAGCATAAGCTGATGTGCTTTTGTCGGCCATTCTGAGTCCGGAAGTCGCCCAATGATGGTGTGAGGGTTGGTCCTGATGAGCTGTCCCCATTAATGTAAGCCAATAGGATCAGGTTGCGCGATTCAACGACCAATCGCAAGCTCAGGCTGTGAGCTTGCGTCGATATAAACTGTGCAACAAGTTCGGAGTTGCTTCCTCGTAAGGGGTACGAAGCTATGGAGCTTTTGAGTTAAGGCGCTACGGTTCACTGACATCACGACGCCGCTTGCAGGAGCTGCGGAGCGGCACTTGACGTCGGGACGCCACCGGTGAAGGACGAACGACATGAATATGTAAACCACAAGGAGTAATTTGCATTAGAATGATCTCCAGTGTCATTGGTAAACGAATGAGCGTTTAATAATTTGACACGTGGTGGGATATGTTTGTGGAATAATTAAATTTACGAGGAGCCGATACCGTTTTGTGCGTGAACACGAGGTGGGTAGTTTGTTATAGTTGAAAACGGGAGTGCTTTGCATATTGCGATTTTAGAGAGCAATAAAGCAGTAGGGGAGTTGAAATGTTAGTGGTCGGAATGTGAGGCATTTGATAAGGGTACATAAGATATTTTATGGTAATTAGTGACAACGTTTTATTTTTTTTAAAGAAATCAAGAAACTTGATGACAAAAGAGTATCATGAAGATCTAAGCTTCAAGTGAGTGCAGATGGACATTCGGGAGAAATAACAGACAAGGTGTAAGTGTTGTCCTTTTTTTTTTGAAACAGTGAAAAACGATAGTGTCGGGAAATAATTAACATAAGGTCTTTCATTGGATCCGCAGTGAGCTGCAATCGTAAAGCTCAGACCGCATCAAAAACTGTATCCCACCGTGTTGAAGTCCTCGAATAAATCGATCGATCTAAATTCACACTGCAATCGAGTGGCACATAATTTGAAGATCATTATTTTTTATTGGTCGCACGAAAGCCTTTTTATAAGGGATTGTATAAAATCCAAGGAATAATTCGAACGTTAAGGTCTCATGCTGTAACTCTTGAGAAACGTTTATAGAAAGTACGAGGCTCGAGTGAAAGAATCTTCGTAGGTTCCTGAGCGGCCAGGAAGGACTCCTGGCGGAGGTATGATTGCTACACAAGCAGTATCGCGTGCCAATTCTCATCTGGGCCAGTACAAGGGTGGCGAAAGAATGATCGGCAACGGTACCGGCGCCGGTAGTAATGATACCAACGGTCAGGGAGGTGGCATGGACGCTCTGAGCGTCGGCGTCAACTCGGAAGGACAGGAGGCGCCGCGGCGCGACGGTTCTCCGCAAGCTCAACACACTATGTCGACCGGGATGCCCTCGGCCGGTGTTGATAGCGACGACGATGTCGACGACGTCTACGAGGAGGACGATGGGACAGGAGCAGCGGGTCGGGAAGGAATGACGGTAGCGACCTCAGCGTCGGCGTCGACGGTTGCGGCGCTGACCGGCGACTCGCCGGGGGCGGGAATGGGGATGGGGCTCGGAATGGGAATGGGGGTAGCCGAAGGTGGGAGTGGAGGCGGTATGGGCGGCTATTGGAGGCAGAGTAGACCCTCTAGTCCTCGCATGTTGCCTCCGGAGCAGCCGGAGTCTAGGCCGAAGAGCCGACACGAGCCGGCTCCAGCCAGGTACAATAATCTTGGCTATTGGAGGGCAAGACGTGTCACTTTCTACAAGAATGGAGATCCTTATTTCCCTGGTGTCGAGTTCAGGTAAGAATTATTTTCGTTTAATAAAATCGTCGTCCGTATCTTGATACCTCCTTTTCTTTATCTTCCATGTCCATTGACTGGATACTCAGATTCAAACCTGGGCGTGATATTGGATCTCTCGAGGCACTCCTGGACCGACTCTCATTGCGCCTGGATCTACCACGGGGTGCACGACACATCTTCTCCATGGATGGTGACAGAAAGCTGAGTTTGGATGAGCTGGAAGATGGTGCATCTTACGTTGTTTCTAGTTACAAAACCTTTAAGGTAAGTCAGTTAAAGGATCGCTTGCAGAATAGCCGACAATAAGTAACCGATCAGCTATTCCGAACAAATTTGAAAAATTAGAAGTAAGTAAATGATCCGTCAAACATGACATCTGGACCAATAGTCTATTCGTCAGAATTGAGGCATTCGTTAAATGATATATTGGCCTTCATTAAAGTGCACTATGACGCTCCAGGCTGCCTCACGAAATAGTGCCAACACTGCGATAAAGTGATTTATAATAAAACTGCGTATAAACCGTTAGTAGGTTGTGTTTGTGTGTATCTGGCCCAGATCAACGGCAACCTGGCGGCACGCAATGCGATTCTGTTTTGCCAGCTAAGAATAAGGAAGGTCCCCTCTCCCTGGTCTGGTTGCCGAGACCTTGTAGACCAAAGTCGGTTATGCGCAACCAGCTAGCGATCCTTCAACTTCCGCTGGCATTCACACATTCCTCATTCCTATTTATTATGCGCCCATAAGATAGATTAGTGAGTGTACGAATTCTTAAAGAAGCGCATGACCCTTATAAAATAAGCGCATGAGCAATTTGTGATAAAAAAAAAAGACATTGTTGTCCATGTCCAGCTACCCCAGTATAAACTACGTGCCATATTCATACAGAATGCAGGTGAGGAATACTAAGGGTGGTTAGATAGCCCGACACACCTTCTGTGATTTCTAGGTTTTAAGGTGTGCCACCACAGCATCGTAATCAATAATAGGTTATAGGTAATATCTGCTTTTTGCTATTATCCATGATACACCCTTCTTATAATCATCCTCATCAGACAGTCTTCGTTACCAGACACCACGCGAATAATATCCATACTCAACCCCTCGCTCATTTTTATCTGATTGATGGCTGCTGGGATTTTGAATGGGGTGAGTTACGAAATGAATAACTGGTATCAAGGACGAGGTCAGCAGTTGTCGAGTAGCTGGGCGCAGCACAGGTACTTTGTTGATTAAGCGAGGGATGTGCTGATCGGTGCCTGACGACGTCCTGCCATATGATGTTTACCAGCACCACGTGGCCGAGCTGGGTGTAGAATGACTTGACAAGGGGATGGAACGGGGAGAAGACTCGCCGATCGAACGTTGGATATGCTCTAGGGGTAAATGAGTGACTAGATAACGAGATCGTCTAGAGTACCGACCAGATATGCTATACAGAAAGTGGCACAGGGTAGCCGTGGTTTAAGGGATCTCAAAAGTGGGTTGGCCGATTCGACAAAGGGGTAGCGTAAGACCTGCGCGCTTGCACCCTCTGCTTTCCTTACCTTCATTGAAAGTAGATCAAGCTGTTCTGGCCACCCTTACTTCTCCCATTCTCACCTCATGCTCCCACCGTCAGCAATACTTTTGACTACTACCAGCCACCCCATACTTCCACCCTTAGTAACTCCGGTGACAATTACATTGCCTTGTGCAGCGAGACAGCTTGCGGATCTTACCTGGGCTGATTTCCTTCACGAGTAGTCCAGACTTACTTGGAAGGCCGCATGAATCACATCAGGTCCGACTGGACTCTGGTACCGCGTTAGGGTGGCGATTGGGTGGCGATATGATACCGAGGTTGAAGGGGGAGGGAGGGCGACTTCCACTTCCGCCAAGCAGGTAGGTGCACGCTGCACCCCTGCACGATGGTTGAAGTTCCTGAGGCCACGAGGCAGTTCTCTAATGAAGAGGGCGAGGGGGAGAGAGTGAGAGCGAGAGAGAGGGAGAGAGAGAATGAGAGATAGAAGGAGAGCGAACCAGAGGGAAAGACCGTATCTCATTGACCGCTGGTCAGCGGCGCGGGGATCAATACACCCCACAACGACGACCAAGACGACGTTGTTGAAATCTGCGTCCTTCGTTGCTATATGAAATTTCGCACATTCGAGATCGCGATAATGATTGAGCCAATTTCAAAATTTATCAACATTAATTATAGGGATTTTCAAATTTATGTATTTATATATGCAATTGTACGCTTTGATAAAGTGCATCTATAATTTTTATTGTAATCGATGAGACATTATCTAATCTCAATATCGATTGTTTAACGAAACGCAAACAGTTCGAGCATACCGTCTCAGTCATTGAAGTCTCCGTCAATCCTGACACACATAACAATATATTCATAGAATCAATAGATTTTCGCACTTTACGTCACGTTCTCAATTTCCATATAATACCTGCTCTAATTCCTTAATTACTTGTGCGAATATAAATTGAATCAAACAATTCACGAAAAGGAACTAAAATTAGAGCAATGAAAGGTAGAACGTTCCGTTTCATGATTCTCCAATTCAAACGGATAAACAGTTGATTTACCGATAGTGCGAATTAAGCATCATAAAACCCGTCGGTACAACAGTTTTCCATCAAGATTTAACCTACATAGATCTGCGAGGTGAAAAACGAAGAGACGAGTAAGATGATGTAGATGGAGGTCGTGTCGTTGTTGGCCTGGAAAAAGAAGTCAAGTCGTTAGCGATAGCGTTATAACAACTTATAAACGTTATCGTAACGTCGTTTTATACGTGAAGGCTTGCGTGGAATATTTTGGAGTGATCGAGAACATACCGTCACGTACCCGGAGCGAGATCGTTTCTTCATCATTAACATATATGTACGTTACTAGTCCTATGTAATGACGTAAAGCTGTTTCTTTAAATCTCATTCTCATAGCAGCCGCCACTTCCGCATGGGTATGAAATGAAAGTACTTTTTGTTTTATAAAATATCTTTACCGATTCCAAGAATCAAATGTCTTCCGTGACGTTAGACACTCTGACTTTAATATACATGCATATATCCTTTGTGCATACTCTGTATAGCACAGTCTTGTACCTTATACACCTTACTTCCGGATACACGCCTGATATAGCCGATTTACTCACGCACAGCTGATCATATAGATACGACACACGACTGTACTATTTATATCGGCCGCTAGATGGGAGGTAAATCATTTTTCTTAATCGAAAGTGCATGCCTGACTGCAATTTTATTTAATTGACATCATTAGTCCGATAATGGCGTCAGATACAGCTGGCATTGCGGATAATTGGCTGCTGCTAAGAGGGATGAGAAAGTTCGATAGAGGTTGGTGGGTAATAGGTTCACCTATATATGTAGATGATGGTAGGACTTGTAGGACACTTTTGAAATATGTCCAAACGATGCAGAGGGATTTTCTCATGCGTGAATTGGCCTTCCTGACTGATATGTAAAACACTGCGGAGACTCACGGTGACTTCTACACCTCCTGGTGGTAGCATAACTGAACCCAGGACAACCACCTTGTTCTCATGTATAATGTACCAAGTGGATTGCTCTGCTAGAAGTTCTTACTTACTCAACACGCACCGCATAATACAACGATTAGGATTTCACATTAGCATTCGTGTTACACAAGTCTGCTATTGTTAAATGTAACTTAAATAAATAACAAGGCGTTCCGATTTTTCATGGGATGAATTATCAAGGGTCTGTTCTCAAATTCACTGCCAGTACTAGGAGTGGCTTTGTCTTCCTGTTTACCAGCGTACAGTAGAGTGAGACACAACCATGCTCGGAATGGCAGTGAAATTGAGAACGTACCTTAAGCAGTTTGAAATATACAAAGCAGTGATTGATCTTTGTTTATTTGGTGTAACAATTGTTTAATAGAATAATTTTTACTGTGATTTTTTAATTGTATCACAGTCGTATGGTCACGTGTTGTCCTTTTGTTTGGAGCTTTTTTTAGGGATTGTAAAAATGGTTACTCCTATCGCAAGTGGCTTCAAGAAAGCTGCACGAGAGTTGGAAAGCTTCATAGGAGACACTATCGCAAGCTCAGTCAGTTTGCAAACTCCCTTATCTCAAAATTAGGGTAGGGTGGCTCGTTTCAAGTTGCATGCAAATTCAAGGTGCACGACCGAGAGATGCAGGCCGAAAGGCCAAGGGTTGAGCACCAGTAGTAACCCCCCAGCTAGACGACTTCAGGGGTAACCTCGAGTACCATACGCGTGTCTAGGTGCTTTGACGCGGACCGACCTTGGCCCCAGGGTGGTTAGCTAGCCAGCCTGATTGGCCTTCGCATTTCTCTGATTCCTTCGCATCACGACACCTCAACCCTGGCTGACCTGAACTGACTTAACGCACCCTAAAATTCTTCAAACTTTCTTATGAATTCAACACACTCTCTCGGTGTTTCTTTTATGCGCATCTCATTAGTAAGTTTTTTACAGTTCTTTTTAAGTGTGGTAACAGTTTTTTTTTTAGGAATTTCATGCTTTTTCTGGTAGTTTGTTAATTATTGAATACAAGGATTTTACCGGTGCAACATTTTATTTTATTTTATATTATCTTCTAAATGATTGAACCTACAGTAAAATCTTTATCGTGAAATGATTTTTTATTAGTGTGTCAGAAATCTAATTTTTTTTTTATTAACAGACGCAACATTCAAACCTGGACAAGATATTGCTCTGAAATGATTAGGTATCTCAATGCTGATCTAATTTTTCTGCAACGGACCAATAATCGGTTGTCCATTAACGTTTGAACGGGCATTAAGCCCGACTATACATTTCGTGCTGGCAATCTCGTTAGCCTCCCGTGAGTTGGGCCGAGTTAAGGAGGTTGGGCATCGAGGCCGGAACGAGAAAAGGGTGAAAGGGAGAAAAGGGAGTAAACATCGAGGCTTTTGATTAGCATGCATTATACTATAGGAGCTCGTGCGGCCCCGATGCCAGGTCGTCGATGGTGCGGTACAGTGCGCCAGTGGTGTGTGGGCTGGCGTCAGTGGGGGTGTGGCGGTAACTGTCCTTGAGAACGAGCTCGAGGGTGGCTCGCGGGTTCTAGCGAAGCTAGGAAATCTAGTGGAGTCAGTCAAGCTGGTGAAGTCGGTGTTGAGAGTACAGTGGGAACTCCTGGAGAGTCTTCCTAGCTCGTACAAGACGCGCTTCTTGAAGGAGGGTGTGAACGAAAAAAGTGCAAGACTCTCGACGAGCTAGTGGGTTCGTACGAGTATGCGAATGTTCATCGACTCAATCCGTTCATCATTGAGTCATCAAGTTCCTCTTACCATTCGGAAGGGCCGGTGGTTTACCGACCCGTCGAGGACAGCGACTCCTTGGACGAGTCATTGGAATTTCCATTTAGCGATAATCGCGACAGTTTTGTCCTTTTGATGAGTGACTCCTTCGAGGTGATATCACTACCGGCCGATATGCTCCAGGTGCACTGTACATCACAGGACGATAAATATATTTATTATTTGATAAGCTCGCCAATCGCTGTTGAATTAGCTCATTGATGCTCCTTACAGCCGGCAAGCTATGGGAAGAAGAGTAACACCTGGTACGCGTCATCGAGCGTCGGTGGGGCTGGAAGATCCGGAGGTGGTACCGGAAACGTCGTTGGTCCAGGTGGTAGCGTCGGAGGAGGTTGGAGCAGACCACCTGCAGTGGCAAGTCTTAGTAGAAAAGCATCGATCAGCGAAGAAGCTCCTCCACCAGGAGGTGGTAAACCATCGTCTGGTCGTGTCATCCGGATTGTTAATAATCTCGATCATACCGTACAGGTAAATAGTGATATATGGGGAAAAAATGGATTTCCATAGTAGGGGTACTTATGCCATTTTTCTTTACAGTGTCGAGTACTCCTGAATCTTCGTACTTCTCAACCGTTTGAGGAGGTTCTCGAGGATCTTGGTCAGGTGCTTAAGATGAATGGAGCTAAGAGGATGTTTACCGTGACCGGTCAAGAGGTCGGTATTTAATATCGTGGATATTTTATATTCAAGCCTTTGGCTCGTTGGGTGATTGAACATCACATTGCGCAATATAGTTAACTATATATTTAGCCAATCGTCTGCTGTAAAATCGATCGGACACACTGGACGTTAGGTGCTACCAGTTAAGGGCTGATGGTACAGTGCCTATCCACGTTTGACTTTCAATACCTTAGAAGGTTTTTGTTTTCGAGCTGTATCAGTCATTTATGCAAATTGAAAAAGACGCAGCATCGCTCTTATAAAATCGACTCGAACATTGCTTTCCATAAATATGCATGCGCTACGGCAGACGGCTGTTTACATGACTGAAGGGAACCGCGAACCATTAAACGACGTTCGAGGTCGGCCGAGACTTGGGTGAGAGTGGGATAGAATGATAGGGGTTGAAAGGTAGCGAATGAGGTCGACTTATAGAGGGTGGTACATTGAGTAATAGAAAGTTTCACCCTCCCCATTGTATACATTATGAATTTCCTTAACTTTTCTATCCGTTCTGCATCCTCGGTGAACTTTACATGAAGGGTTTTGATATCAATCGACCTATGACCCTCTTAGACAAGCACGTAGAAAAAGGTCAGAGAATCATCGTTTATCTTTGACTCGAGGAATATGAATTTCAAATTGGTTAATATTCGCGAGAATTTCTTAGCTGGCCCTTCTGGGTTTGCATTTCATAAAAATCACTTTTTTTTTCTTTTGGCTTCCTAGGTTCGTAGCTTCTCTCAGCTCAGGAACGAATTCGCGGATGTGGATACGTTTTATCTTGGAGCTGCACCAGGAATCGGTATCAGCACTGTGACCGGTTCACCAGCGAGACGTTCAAGATCACGCGGACCTTCGACGGTGGTCGAGGACATCGGTAGGCAGCGAAGGGCCCGTAGCAAGAGTCGACCTCGTGCGCTCTACGTTCCTGAATCTGAGGTCGTGAGAGTTAACGGTGCGTGTTCATCTGTCACGCGTGAAGCCTGCATGTCTAGGTGCACTGTAGCGACTCCCTGCACTGATCTGTCGGCAGACTACAGCGTCGTGGAGGTTCTCCGCGAGGAACCAGCCAGGGTCACGATCAGAGGACTAAGGAGGACGTTTTATCCACCTTCTCATTTGCCACCTGTTGACAATTCACCTCCGGAGAAGAAGCTGCAACTCGAGTGGGTCTACGGGTACCGGGGTACCGACACACGTAGAAATCTTTGGGTCCTACCTAGCGGTGAGCTTCTCTATTACGTTGCTGCCGTTGCTGTGCTTTATGACCGGGAGGAGAATGCACAGCGTCATTACATTGGCCATACTGAGGATATCACGTGTATGGAGGTATGGTTTACGATGAATATTCTACAACTGTTTTCTAGGTCTAGGATGTTTCTGGTATTTTTTTTTAATTGAAGACATTGAGAAATTTTTCTTAGGTTCATCCTAGCAGAGAACTGGTCGCTTCAGGACAGAAAGCTGGCAGACACAGAAAAGCACAGCCCCATGTTCGCATATGGTCCACGGAAACTCTATTGACACTCTATGTATTTGGAATGTCAGAATTTCAAATTGGAGTTTCGGCTTTGGCTTTTTCACAGCTGGTAATCCTATTTAATGGTTATAAATTATTATGAGATACTGAAACTTTGGTTATACTTCAAGTGAACTTCCGGTTTTACAGAATGGCGGAAGCTACGTTCTTGCCGTTGATTCAGGCAGAGAAGCTATACTGTCTGTGTGGCAATGGCAGTGGGGTCATTTACTTGGCAAAGTAGCTGTAAGTTTTAATTTACATAGAACATATATTTTTTGAGGAAAAATAGATTTTTTTCGGTATGTGGTTTGCTGTAGACGTTGCAGGAGGATTTGACAGGGGCAGCTTTTCATCCGCTCGATGATAATCTGCTTATAACGCACGGTCGGGGACATTTGACCTTCTGGAATCGACGTAAAGATGGCTTTTTCGAAAGAACGGACATAATTAAACCTGTGAGTTGCTAGTGCAGTTAGGTTCAGTTGATATAGTACGTGATTGTACTTAACAAAGGTAATCTCGTTCTTTATTACATCCCGCGTTATCTTATTTCACTACGCTACAGCCTTCCAGGACGCACGTCACGAGCATCCAATTTGAACAAGACGGTGACGTCGTGACGGCGGACAGTGACGGCTTCATCACAGTCTACTCGGTCGACGCCGATGGCGCCTATTTCGTTCGCATGGAATTCGAGGCTCACAACAAGGGTATCAGCTCCCTGGTGATGCTGTCGGAAGGAACGTTACTCTCAGGTGGCGAGAAAGATCGCAAGATCGCTGCTTGGGATTCCTTGCAGAATTACAAACGTATCACAGACACTAAGGTTTCTTGTGCCGTCATTTTTATATCTTCTTAAAGTTAAGACTTTTATTTACACGAAGTACTCGTGCCGTTCAGCTGCCAGAATCCGTCGGCGGAGTACGAAGCATTTATCCGCAACGTCCCGGAAGGAACGACGGCAACATCTACGTCGGAACTACAAGGAACAACATCCTCGAGGGTTCCCTTCAGCGACGGTTCAATCAAGTTGTCTTTGGCCACGGTAGACAGCTCTGGGGTCTTGCGGTGCATCCCGATGACGAGGTCTTCGCCACAGCCGGACACGACAAGAACATCGCACTCTGGAGAAGGCACAAGCTGGTCTGGACCACTCAAGTAGGATTCGAGTGCATTTGCATCGCTTTCCATCCGTTCGGCGTAGCCCTGGCGGCTGGATCCTCTGAAGGTCATCTTCTTGTTCTCGCTTCCGACACCGGCGCTGCTGTCGCCACTCTCAGGGTTTGCGGTTCTCCTCTGTCTTGCATCGGATATAATCCTAGTAAGTCCTCCTTCCAACAATCTTTTTATCCAATTAAAATCACATCTAATGCAAACGAACATTTATCTTTTATGCAGCTGGCGAGATCATTGCCATGGGCTCGCAAAATGGCAGCGTCTACCTGTTCAGAGTGTCACGCGATGGCTTCTCTTACAAGAAAAGCAACAAGATACGTGGTGCGCAACCTCTGGTTCAACTTGATTGGAGTTCGGACAGTCGATTCTTGCAAACCGTGACGCAAGATTACGATTTAGTTTTCTGTAAGTTTTCATTAATCAGTATAACGAGATGATGTATCGCAGCAAGTAGCAACTCTCAAAAATTTTTGTAATTTCTTATTTTATTCTCAGGGGACATCAAGACACTCTCCTCGGAGAAGAGTCCCCTGGTAATGAAGGATGTCAAATGGTATACTTATAACTGCACAGTAGGATATATGGTATCTGGTAAGACATCCCAGAGTCATTCTTGATTATCATAATAGCGAAGACGTCTAACTCTATGATCTTCTTAGGCATGTGGAACAATCGATACTATCCACTGACTACCGTCTTGACGACGTCGAGTCGTTCAGCGGCTCACGACATGCTCGTCAGCGGTGATGCCGAGGGTTACCTTCGCCTATTCCGTTACCCATGCACCAGCACCAAGGCTGAGTACGTCGAGGAAAAGGTGTACAGTTCGCAAGTAGCGACGGCACGTTTCCTCTACAATGATCAGAACGTCGTAACAGTCGGCGGCACCGACGCTGCCCTAATGCTCTGGGAACTCGTCGACGAGTAAGAAACTCTCGGTGACGATCAACTGACCGTTGAAAACGTCCTGGCATACCATCCCTTGGAAAAAAGTTTCAACGACCCGGTGCACAATGGCATACCGTAAGAAATTAAGCGAGACTGCTGGTAGTGGTTGCTAGTACTAATTTGCAAACAGTTAAATATTCCCTTAAAAACAAAGAAAAGGAAAAGAAAAAAAAAAAGAAACGGAGTGCAGGCGCTCCCTGTAGTTAACAAACAGTTAACTTTCAAAACGACTATGTACTATTTAGATCTTGAAGTCCCACGTTAGCCGCTAGACATATATTTAATAAGTCTCACGTGCGAGTACATACGAGATTACGGAGACATCATTCTCTTGAATTTCACTTTCTTTTGAGACCCAAAACTTCTTATCTTTCGCATAAACATATTAAACATGTTATCAAAACTGTTGCAGGTCAACACGTTGCCTCACCTCGACATATTTATAAAGAGAACGTAGTTTACAATATATATATATATATATATGTATATGCGCATATGCATACAGGCTGCATCGCATCGCCTGGATATATTTACATATGTATGTATTTATTATGGCGTCGATTACAGTGCGTCCACAATATTAGCCTAGGTTTTTCGGATAAACATAAGTATATAGGTACCCCAAAAAAAAAAGAAGACAATGGGTTAAGACTTTCTTCGTGTTTCTTGAGGTAGTCGTATTATAAACGGCACGAGATCGTCACTGCCAAGTTTACGTAAAAGATTTTTGCTATCACCGCACAGCTTACATTCCTTCAGCTACCGTAACGACAATCCACCCTGACCTTGTTTCCTTATAAAAAAGATCCCTCCTCCCACAACCCTTCGTCTTGTCAGTTTAGATAAGAAGCCTCTAGAGCTACTCGATAATCAACGTCGAATTTCAATTTAAACTCAAAAAGAAAAATGACGCGCACTTCTCTTCACTAGTCGATAAGCAGAAATAGGATGTTTAATTATATCGTTTCTTTTTTTTTGGGAGCGATTGGCAGGTCAATAAAAATAATAGTAAAGTATACGTACTAATAATTGTGTGTAATCTCCCAAAAGCATAAGTTACTATCGATTAATAAAGGTCTAGATAGGTATCCATTGCGAAAGGGTTAAAATCATATTTTATTGTTTTATTTTCTTTTACAGTATACATTCTTCCTGGTAAGTAAGACTATGTCTATCCTTTCTCTCGGACGCTGTGTGTAAAAGTGACAATGTGTGAATCGGTTTGTGCTATTTTTCGGTATTTTATATTCTACCCCCTTCTTCTCATTTTTCTGTGTGATGTTCCAGTCGCGACCTTATGAGTTTTAATTACATAAACGACTTACGACGTGCGTCCTGCTAATCTGACTCGAGTTAAATTAACGAATTGATAATAGAAGACGGCCATGCTGAACTCATAAACTGTCCTAGGTTTAAAGGCCGTTCTCTTTTTAAGGAGAGTACACGGAAGGGAGCCGACTGAGAAAAGAGAAGAGAGGAAAAAGCTCATTGGCGAGGCATCATAAAAGCGTGCAACGTGATTTTTCTTGGATGCAAGAAGTAGAAGCTTAAGAGTGAATCAAGAAACAAAATAAAGAAAGCCTTTCTTGTTTATGTAGTCGCGAGATAAAGACGAATCTGCATTAGTTAGACGAAGACTAGAAATAACAAGGAAAAGCTCTGCTGTGCTTTGTCTGCACAAAATCTTGCATCTTGCCTCATCGTACCCTTCCTCCCCACCTGCCCATGTAAATTATAATTATTGTATCAGCGATGAATATACTTTTTTTTTTTTTAAAGGATTTTATAAGGATAATACTTTCGCCAATAATGACGACCGCCTCGTTTTGTGTTTCATAACGAATTTGAAAGATTCCTTTAAAAATAAATAACAACTATGAAACAATATATCGAAGACTAAAATTACAGAAATTTACAATTTATATTCTAACGATATCTTCTATCGTTTTCTGCTTTTCTCTTGTTTGAATCGTTCCATTTATTTTAAATTCATTTCTTCTTTTAATTCATCTTCCCTCGTCAATGGCCTATGTTATCACGTTGTTCACCGTCTCGCCCTTTACGCATGCCGTTTTCACAAGCTATACAAGAGACACTTGTTGCATGTTCTTCATGAATTTTAGACATGGGCACAAAAGAAACACGAAACGTAAATGTCATTCTTTATCAATCATTCTCCAATTCAATGTTGATAGCCGTTATTATCATAACACTCGCGAACTACACTACTGCCATCTATCTCAAGTCCGATAGAACAGGGTAGTATTAAATATACACGTAATATGTTTTCTATGTTCCTAGTCTTTTTAACGTCGTATTTAATTCCTTCTATTTGTTATCTTCCTGCACATTTCCATCGTGTTTCTCTTTTAATTTGTCCCTCTTTTTTCTTTTATTGTGTAAAGCCAAAAGTCAGTCTTCGGTTCAGTAACCTACGAAACACGTGGTGCTCGACTGCCGGCACAATGCAAAACTCCTTAGGCACGGTCTTTCAATATTATTTCTTTTTCCTATATCTTTTCCCGTTTTCTTTGTCTCCCGCTCTCAAGATCTCGTTAAACATTTATACAGGCACAGCCAGTACGCTCATTCAGAGGTTTCATGTTTACACGGACGTGCATATATCTCTTTAACACCCCCGAACAAGCACGCCCGCGTAAACAAATATTATAATACAATCTAACTTGTACAATTAGCAAAGCGGTCTCTTGGATTGATCGATGAGCACTTGACCCTTAATCATTCTCATCGGATTCACCTGAGAAAAGTGTCTACCTTGGAAACCGTGGCAAGAAATTTTCTACTCGTCTCGTCGTAATCGTAAGTCACTGCTTCAAACGTCTTGCTTTCTTTTTCTTTTCATTTGTCACCATTTTACTCGAGGTCACTTTCGTATTAATCATCGTGCGTTCTCGTTTAAGCATTCTAAATCCAAATAATCCCGTATCACAATGGACATGTAGGTACATCAGCCATCTGCTCACTCGGTCTCATTTTATCTCACAGGACTAACGGATCAAATGGAATTTTGACTAGTTTTTATGAACCGAATTATAAGTTGGTACAGCACAAATTGATGGATTAAATAAGCGGAATATCGGACGAGTTAACGTATAATTTGATTGACACGATTATGCAGCCATAGCAGCACCTGTCCTTACTGTTATTTGTCTTTTTCTTATTCTTTACCCATACACACTCGACATCCCGATCTCTCCTAACCTCAATTTTAACATTTTGTCTACGTGTTGTCTGATAATAATTCTCCTGTACTCGTTTCCAATTCCATCCTTGTATCATTCTCCTCACAGATCAACGTTTTTGACACGTCTGTGTTTCTTTGCGTACCCACATCTGTGTTTCGTTCTATTTCTATGTCCATATTCACATCTGCCTTCTCGTTAGCACCCATTTCAGTATCTTGATCCACACTCGGATTTATATCTCGCGAATCCTTCGTATCTGGGATTGTCTTCTCCGCTGCACTAGATACTTTGTCAACGATATTCACTAAATCTTTTGTTCTGCTGATATTTTCATTGATAATCACCTTCTCCGTAACTGCGCTCTCCACCGGGAGTTTGTCCTTTGTTTTCGTGGCGACTTGACTCACAGACTTTCCATCGGATTCGACCTTGTCCGACTGCTCGATACAAACGTCCAAGTAGCACAGCTTATCGGAAGCCAAAGTTTGAATTTCATTCTGGTAACCTGGTGTGTCATAACAAGGTGTAGTACTCGGTGCATAGACATTCTCAAGCTGCTCATACTGGCTAAGAGATTCACTACTCAATTGACTCATCTCGGACATGTTGCCTTGCTTCTTATCATCCTTGGGGAAGAGTTCGCGTTCGTATTCGCGACGTTCGAAGTCACGTATTTGCTGATCGTTATGTTCGTGTCGTGCTGCTGTACTTGTTGCCGCAGTACTGTTGCTGGGACTGGAGTTCGCTTTTGTAAAGAGCTGTATAGGTCGTTGAAAGCCTTTCGATGGATGCGGTGGAATAGAGACGACTTCACACTTGTCAAAGCCAACATTAGACGAGAGCAAGTATTGGGTGAATTTGTACGGCAGGAATTCAATATTCTGATAGTTACGGTATATCTTCTCCTGGAACAGTAGATTAATTAGTTAATTAATACAAGCGTAATTAGAGTATTATAATCAAATATAAAAATGGCTGCTATAGTTACCGTAAGATTCTTCTTCTTTCCGTAACTCGTCCAACTCTGCGGCTCCAATATCAGAACTCCACCAGGACGCAACTGTGCATGCATCCGTTTGAAGGCCTGCTTAAGACCGGCGTCGCCGAAGTTCAGATGTATCCATTTTGTTATAGAAAGACAGAGGATAGTATCGAATTGAGGTTGTTCCGACGACAGAAGAGCATCGTCCTCCAGCACATAGTTACCCTGGGATATAAGAAATGGACGTTTAGTTTTTAGGCTTTCGTGGCCGGAATTATTATTGAAATTCATGGCTTCCGGATGAATGCCGCGTCTGATTTCAGCGTATTGCCAACGTTTTAGTCTGAATCATCTGCCAGTCAATCTAAGATTGTTCATTAATTAAAAATTATAAATTGCCCGAATCAGGTGTTCTGTAACGAGCACGAGTATTTAAGGATTCCTTGAAACAAGGGAACTTCGATATAGAATGCTTCCCAGCCCTGACGATGCAGACTGGAACGTTTGGGAAACGTCGCCAATACGTTGAAACTGGATGCAGCGTTATTTTGGAAGCTGTGAAATTTGATTAAAAAAAAATTGATAGTTCTTAATCTTACCTGTACAAAAGTTACGTTGTAGGGAAAACCTTTGTGATTTTTGTTCTTAGTAAATCCAGGAATGTCGACAGGTCCATAGTTAATAGGCATGGACATTGGGTAAAAGCTGGCGTCACAGTCCTTAGAAGGAACGCCAGGGTGCCCGGAAGTGGCGCCAGCGACGTTGTCATCGTTACTGCCAATAGGTGATCTGACGCAATTGACATAGTGTTTTATGTTCTTTCTGGCGATATTTATGAGTTTCCGATCGATGTCGATGCCCGTGACGCTGCGCGCAGAAAATTCTCGTGCCACCGACAGCGTGATGTGTCCAATATTACAGCCTATGTCAAGGACATCCTTACCATAGAACAATTCTTTACGTTGAGCGAATATCGTTAACCTCGTATCTACGTCCTGATGCATATTTCGATATCCGTAATACCTATTATAATTTCCATACTGATAACGCGCATCTTTTGGTCGAAAGTTTGGTAATCGTTGTGATTGCTGCTGTGGCTGCGGTTGCTGTTGTTGCTGTTGCTGCTGCTGCTGCTGCTCTTGTGGTTGTTGTTGCTGGTCCTGCTGTTTCTTCTTCTTATCCTGACCTGGTCGATGCTGGGGCCTAGGCTTCCATGCTCCAGGTTGTGGAATCACAGGACTGACAATTTTATCTTTCACGTCCATTTTTCGCAATCGTTTATCCTTTGTCTCCTCCAGGCCTTTTAATCGTAATTTGTTTTTATCTTTTTGTGGACTTTCTAGCTGTTTCGATTCACGAGGAGTTGCATTGCTCACTGGTGGTGGCGGTGGTGGTGGTGGTGAGCTTATAGGTACTATTTCTGTCTCTACAGGCTTGGCCGTATCCACTGGTAATTTTTCCTCAATGGCAACTTCAGGAACCTCTGCAGGAGGTTCGCCCTCCTTGCTTTTTGTTTCTGTGGAATCGTTCGCGTCATCCTTTCCGGAACCCGAAGAAGCTCTTTTTCTTTTCCGATTCCGCCGTTTAGATCCTTTTTTCGTTGGCGAGATCAGCTGCTTCTCGTACTCCTCGTTGTCGTTGCAATTACTGAGATTTAGAGGGTCGCATATATTTGGCGGTATTATTACTTCAATTGCTTCCTTTCTGTGCTTAGGTGTTGGCAAGGGACTCGATTTCGGCGTGACTGCGTTCATCGCCCTGTTCACTTCCTCGTCTTGCATGCTGTTTAAATTTAGAGGATCGCAGATATTCCCACCGAGTAAAAATTTCGTTGGAGGAATAATACCTTCCTTCTTTCTGCGTTTATACGGCGGAAAGAACTTTCCGTTTCCGGTAAAACTTTGCAAGCGCTTCCGTCCGAATTTAAAGTGACGCTCCTCGTGCTTGTGTTTCTTGTACGATGGATTAAAAAGCTTACGAGACTTTTCATTCTCCTTTTTGTTAACTTGACCCACTTTTGTGGGACGGTCAACTTGGGCCGAGGACATTCTTCAGTTTTTGAAAATACTGTAAATAGAAATTGAACGTTTCCAAAAAAAATCTTCGGATATAAAATCTTGTTAAACGGTTTGAACTTCAGTAAGATCGCGTTTTCAGTGATATCGTGTGGTTCTACGAAAACACGTGCAATACGGTACTACTTAAGAGGCAAGTCAAAATTGCTTTACTGAATTTTAATTTTATCAATATTAACAATTGATAGAAGACTGAAAAAAATTAGGCTAATTGCATTTTTCATTATGAATGAATTTTGTAAATTGTATTGCGCGGAAATTTATACCTCCCGCAAGTGCGCATGCGCAATAGATGGTTTATGCGCCCAAAGAATGGACGACTCGAAGAAGTCTGCAATTTGTTCCGAATTTTATGGCATTTATGTACCGCTAGAAGACTAAACTTACCCTCAAATAACTCCTAATAATTTCTCCTAGCTCCTGGACGCACTTCCCGCACGCATTTAGCACAAGAATACGTAATATTCGGTAAATGTAGGAAACACCCGAATCAAGATATACTCTCTGCGCCCATCAACGATGGCGAATAGCTGCTCCGCTTGCTGCGTTCAGCCACCATTTTCCATGTGGGTAGCTGGCGAAACCGAGCGCATGCTCGTGAAACTTCGGGTAGAATCGGGCTATCACCCAATCAAATTAAACTACGAGCTGTTAAAGAGGCACTCTAGATGGCAGTGGGATCTAGCATAAGAGTATGTATTTTGACTGTTAAAAGTTTAAAAAAAAATTATCTTTTTTGCTGTTGTATGTGTTTCGTGGTATTTTTCCTTGCAAGGAACATCATTTCTTTACTTTGCATGAGTAAATTCATTTCTAGTTTCAATATTTACATAGATATTTTACTAGGCTAAGTTGATGTAGAATTGCAACCTTTTTTTTTTTATCAATTCTTATTGTCATTTGTTTCAATCGTGAATAATCTAAGCCTACTTAATTATTTTACATTTGTATTGTCAGTATGGCGTCAACAGGATTCGCGATAAGGGTAGTTTTCTTATAGTCATTAGTCTTCAACGTATTTGCGTGTCGAAACTCATAAAAATTGGGCAGCATTAGGTTTTTTTTTCGAGACAATCATTGAAGTCTACAGCTAAAAGTATGTCCAAGGAGTGTCGAAAATACAGAAAGGCTTTGTCTTTGGATGTTCCATTCTCCGACATTGATCTGACAGAAAGGGATGCTGCGAATGTCGCAAATGAAGAACCAGCTACGCCGGGACGTACTAACCAACAAGTATTTTTTGATTTCTTGAGCAAGTTGACGATAAAGGGCCTTTTAGAGAAAAATCATTTTTTGCAGATGAGTAGTACACCTAAAAATAAACGATTGATAGTAGTGCATTCTTCTCCTTCTCCGCCAAGAATGACGGAATTAACTCCTGTAACGCTTTCTGCACCAGTTAAAATGCGAAAGCATTTTCAGCGGATCGGTGGGAATAAGGAGAATAAAGAAAATAGAAAAGGCAAAGATAAATTTGTTCAATCAAATAACACTATGGAAGAGAAACAGGATTTGCGTGAAAATGGTTCTGTTGTTAAAAATAAATTGAAATATTCCGTGGATCATGAAGAACGAAAAGTTAGGATTGCTTTGACTCATCTTCGAATATAGGATTTTCGACACGATAGGATATTAGGTTCAATATATATTATTTACAATGAGCGTATATGAATTCATTTTATACGCTATTTATAGGTTTACTTTTGAAAAATAACCTACAAAAATGTATTTGCAATTGCGAACGTAAGTTTTACGTATCAATCGTTGCTGCTGAGAAACGAACCTAAACTTGTTCACGATCGTGTCTATACACGTTATGTTATTAGGATTATGAAATTACGTCATGTGACTTAATCTCAGCTGGAGCATATGGGCTTGTTATTGGTTTTAGGCAATAGTGTTATTCTGTAAGAACCAATTGGATGCAGACTTACATTGAGTGCCGTTACTACAGTGCTGCTTGCGTGGTAGAATAGTGTAACTTGCACATTAAAAATGGCTGACCTAAAGTCGTACAATCTTTGAAGGCGAGAGTTTAACATTTTCGTAATTTCAATATTAAAACGGTAAGATTATGAGTTTTTCATAGTTATTGTGTATGGATGAAGTTGAGTAAGGATATATTGATTCTTTTTGGCTAAAATGTAGATTCCATGATATGTGTAAGAGTGTATTTCCAACATTATGCGTTACTTCGTTAACCTTCTGCGAATGACGTTAGATTTTTTAAATAAAATTTTTATAACTATTGCGTTTTATT
>JARQSV010000007.1:698163-723291 GCA_030142285.1 Calameuta idolon | reverse complement strand
ACTACTACTACTACTACTACTGAGAAGTCTGCAAACAATCCGTTGGAGCAGTTTGTGCTGTTAGCAAAAACTGCCAAAGGAGCAGCTGCCCTTGAACTTATTAAACAGGCAGTTGAAACTCCAGGGGTACATGTATTTGGAGAATTGCTAGATATGCCTAACATCAAAGAACTTGAAAATGGACCTCATGCAGAATATTGGAATACTCTTAATTTATTTGCATATGGCACTTACAAACAATACCTGGAAAATAAGGATAAACTCTTGGAATTAACTGCCACTCAGAAGAAGAAGCTACAACATCTGACGATCGTAACATTAGCAACCAAACTCAAATGCATACCCTATTCTGTATTATTAGAAGAGCTTGACGTAAAAAATGTTCGTGATTTGGAAGATTTGATAATTGAAGCAATTTACGCTGATATTATCCATGGTAAATTGGATCAGAAAAATTCTCAACTCGAAGTTGATTATGCTGGTTTGGGACGTGATGTTAGACCAGAAGATGCTGGCGTTGTAGTGGATACATTAGCAGCTTGGGGTCAAGCCTGTGATACAGTATTAGCATGTATCGAACAACAGGTTGTTAGAGCTAATAGTGAGAAACAGAAGGCTACGCATCACAAAGAGAAAATAAAGCATGACGTTAGTACTTATCAGCAGTGTACATACTTTTAATGTTTATAGGATTAACCGATAATGAGAAATATTCTTATAGATTGCAGCTATAAAGATTTCACTAGCTGCTCAGGCTGGTGGTGGTGGTGTTCAGGAAGCCGACGTTGTTGGAGGTGGTTCGGGGGCTGGAGGTAGTGAATCTGGTAGGGAAGCTTTGCCAGTTCTACCTGAGATCAAGAAGAAGCATACAAAAATCAGAGGTATTAGAGTGACTGGTAAGTTCTGGAAGACTTAATTTAGGTATTTAGTTGTTCTGGGTAAAAATGGACGGTTTGTGCTCCTGGTGGTCACTGTGTATCACTTGTATACGAATATGTCGATACGCTAGTGTTTGTTCCGTAGATATCACATTGTTATCCGGTGAATGAGGTTTCCATATACCTTGATGGTATATAAAAAACTATATATATGAGCCTCCAGTGAACACAAATCATCATTCACGTTGATTAATTTTGAAAACAATTATAAACGTGTCGGTGATTTAAGCAAAGGTTCCACGTCTCTAGTGTTATGGATTGTGTCTGACTGTTCATTTAAGACGCATGAAATTCTTGAACAAAATATAAAGTATCTTTGAAAATATATCCAACATGGGATCGATCACGCTTTAACCCTTTGAGCAGTATTAATATAGAGGATGATTCAACAGTTTCCCAAGAGGCTAACATTTCATAGGATATAAAGTTAAATTACTTTGTTGGATCATACTTTATATTTCTAACCAACAGTAACACATCCGTCAAAGTGGTCACAGGATCATCAGTTTTATATGCATCAAATGATGATTTGAAATTAACGTTGAAAATTATCAGCCCATCAGTATGTGATTGATACTGATATCTCATTCAAAGCATCAATTGACGCCTGATAAATGCTGGCTTTAACACTCACGCGTGAAATAACATTGAAATTTATAATAAATTACACATTTTACAATAATATGTTGTGTACACACAATTATCATATCGCAAAAATTTGTAAAGGCTTTCAGTATAATTTATCATTTAGTATAACAAAGAAAATATACCTAACTTTTGATATTATAGGGAAAAAATCTACTCCAGGCGCAAGGGAATGACAAATGAAACCTACTGTTCAAAGGGTTAAAGATCTCTTATCCACGTGCTCGCGAGAAAAAGTGGGTTGGAAGTTTGTCTTCTACTTATCAAAGATATCGGAGGAGAGGACCTTGCTCTCCTTGATATATGTGTTTAGGTATTGCAGAGGAGTCTGAGACAATGGAACGCGTTGCAAGTGTAGGTTGAAAACCTATATTTCTTTTCTTGTTGTTGTTTATTTAATTTGACGTGAAGCTTGACCGTTGAAACTTGTCATTGCCACGTAGAGTTTTTATGATGTTATATATTTTATTTGCACGTTTTGAATGGTGCTAAATTTTGTACACAATTTTAAAGATCTAAGTTAGGTTAAATACAGGGTACGCAGTGCTGATGATTATTCAATGGTTAACAGCAAAGCAGTGCGAGAACAAGTGAATTTGATATTCAAAAAAAGGTTGACAAATTTTCAATCTTATCGCTGTCTTTAGTGTTATTTAAGGATTTAGTCTCTTTTAATATTCATAATTGATTTGCCGCTATTGATGTAACACTATGAATTCCTTATTTGTAAGTAATTGAATCTTTGAAAATACATCTCCACTGCTTCGCTGTTAACATATTTCCTATCTCTTGGTCCCTTCTGTTCGCTCTTATTATATTTTTCAATTGACATATGAGAGCTGTAAAGAACGTTAAGACGTAATGCTCGACTGAAAGTGGTATGATGATAATCATACTGAAAGTGATGATGACAAACGTGGAATAAAATCTACATTTGTTACCGTCTAAACTCCCAAGCCTCCTCTATTTTTCTTATAATCTATTTATTCTCTCTCAAACAAAAGTTTTCTTTCTTAATGGGGAACTGTCGCCGTGCGTTTCAATATCAACTAATTCAATTTTTGAAAAAAAAAAAGAAAGCGTATGATTCAACTAGTCGAAAACAGTATACAACTGGCAGTAGTTCCCATGAATACGTTGGACGAAAAAAAGAAATAGAAACGAGTATAGGTATGGAAAGAAAAAAAAAAAAATGAACTGAAGAGCAAAAAGCAATGTCCTTCGACGTAGCCGTAGTACACGAAAATGTTACCGTACTCAAGAAGCGCTGTAATTGCTAATGGAATAAACGGAAAACAGAAGCAATTTATTTTAGCGAGGCTTTTCTACTCTTCACCAAACCCTCATGGCCTCTTCCTAACGAGTCCAAAAGGAAATCTCGGTTTAAACTTTTTTTTTCCTTCTCTTTTCAAACGATTCTTTAAACTGAAAATATCCTTTGGACGGTCTCACAATTTTAAACGAACACAGCCACTGATATTGGAATATATTTTTTTACTAATTATATAACTCGTTAGCATCATTATCTAAACTGAATATGAGGCTGTTCCAGAGGATAGATGGTTGCCTGATAATAAATTTACTGACGTGCCTTTGTAACAATAGATTCGTAGGATTTACATAATAGATTGTAATCTGGTGGTCTTAACGTTCCTAACGCCTGTGTAATATATACACATTTTTGATAAGAACAAATATTAAAAAAAAAAAAGGCAATTATCGCAAATCATACGACTAATGGGGATTTTCAGGACCTTCTACTAATCCGCTAGGTGGCAGCATGAACTGACATTGACTCGGTCCGTGTTAATCGAGAAGAAAACGAGTGCAAGTGGTTTTAGTTGAAAAAAAATCTGATTCTGGCAAATGATTGACCTATGTCCACGTGTGAGTCGATATGAATACATAAATATAATATTCATAAAGAAATATATATATATATAAATACCTATATCTTCGTGTCTAGCCACAGTGTGTCGTTTAAATCCTGTAACTTTTGTACTTTTTGAAAATAAATTTCACCCTTTCAAACGTCAATTCCAAACCCTCTTGTTAGTCACAAGAGTTTGTAGCGCCGATACGACGATACGTTTGACGTTATCATTAGTCACGGGATCGTGAATGGATCTTAACTATCTCAACACTTTGTTCACCGGTCACGAATATATTCGTGTTGCTGTGGCCGAACGACTTGAAAATGCCGGCTATACGGAACTGTTTTGGTACGAAGTGATCGGTCAGCAAGGTGTTGAGGTTAATAATGAAACATCAGTACTACAGGATTTTCATTTTATTTAACATCATCTCTTTCCTTCACTCCCAGGGAAGGGGCGGTCACCCCCTTGCCGTCTGAGCCCTTAGGAAGGTATACATTGTTTAATTTTCACAGTGTACTCCGTCACGTTAAATCGTACGTATTTAAAATATTCTTAAGTCCTAGTAACACTTTTTTCTTATACAGAATTTTCTTTTGACATTGTTCTTGCATTGCATTTTCGATTTACTCGTTTCCACCTTACGTTACGTTCGGTTAAGTACGTTGAACGTTCGAGTTTACAAACTAAGTCGGAATTATTCAATTTAGGTGAAATTATAAATTAATTGATATTCGCTACTTATACGCTATCATCACCGGTTACTGGTAGCTTCATCTTCACTCAAGTATACGATTCGCGTATGCATTATACTTAGCTTAGTTTATAAATATATTTTACATGATTGCCAGTTATTTACAGTTTTACGAATGTCTTTCACTTTTGCAACGTTTAAAGATATCCTTGTTTGCCTTGTTGATAAAAAATTGCGAAAAAATTCATCGGTGTCCGTTTTCATATTTCAGGAAAAAAAATAAATTGTAACACGTGGCTTCTTACGTCATTTTAAGAAAGATAAGAGCGCGCAGACCTACGAATTAAATATTTCTTTTTGTTTTTAATTCTCTAGATTCTCGTTTATTATTTATTCTATTAGTACGTATATATATATGTGTATTATTTATATTTAGTCCTCGCTCGAGATCGTTATTCGTTCGAACGCACGTCTCCTACATGCGAAAACATCTAACAACGTAACGCGTAAGTCAAATGTGCCTACTACGAGTTTCGATCGTTCGATTCACGGAAATTCGTTTTTTTTTCACGTATTACATATAGAATGAAAGATATTTGAAAAATTATCGTCACGGTGTCGTGAGGTGTCTTCGATCTTTTTTTTTCAATTTTTTTGTGCACTCGCAGGCTAAGGGCTCGAGATTATGCTCGCAGCTTGCCGTAGAGACACAAGTATACTTGACGATTGATGGAATCATATATTGGTCATTAAAGTACCAATTTTTAGATACACGTTGCATAGGATAAAATGGCCGCCAGAAAGATTTAAAAACAGCGTCGTGGTGCTTGTATCTATTTATTTTTTTGTTGGCAGATATTTTTATGTTATCCAGTGTTACGGCGACTGATTAACGCATTAAGTGCGACGAAGACGTAAAAAGTACGCTACGGCAAAGTTGAAATTCAATGACGTTACGTCGTAGGATATTAGTTTCAAGTGCATCAGCTGATGTTGGATATGTATGGATCACGCTTAGTATGTATATCAATTAAAAAGTGCTTTTTTGAATTTTCTTTCCATAATGAATCATCCTGACGATATCGTCTTTTCATGAATTATTTTTTCCGCGAACGAAAACGATGAGCATCTCGTAGCGTCGGCACGTATTTTCTTTCACGTTAAAATCGTATCTCTACCTTGTCGCAATTCCTATAGTCTGCAGAGAAACGTCGAAAGGAAAACGTGAGAAAGTATTATGTACGAGTAATTTTTCGTATTTCCGCCTACCTCGCGGAACTTACATTATACATTTATTGTATATATATATATATATATATTTATATCTATAGTATATATCTCTTAAGACTAATCTGTTAAGTATTCCCATATTCAGACAAAACATAATTAGTTCGTATTTACAGAAATGGACGACTAATGTCACGTCCCTGTATATTATAAAAAGATTCTCACATACTTTTATTTTTATATCATAATTTTTTTTTTTTCATTTTTGACGTGTTCGATTTTCTTGTCAATTTTTTTTTCATTCATCCTTTTTTTTTTATAGATAAACCACACAAATATTTGTACCGTCTCTCATGACGCCGTACCATAATCTTGTCACGTAATAATCTCTCTATATATATATACTTTGGCAATTTTCATCTACGTATATCTTGGTTGCTCTTTGGATTTCAGGGTTATTATCGTGTTCGATTAATTTATATTTACAGGTAACATTGAATAAACGCGTATGTATAATGTAACACGAGACATGTGCACAAAATGATATACACACATGAAGATTAACGTCCAATATAGTATTATATATATATATATATAATTAATTATGTACAGAATGAAGATATAAAATCGTTCGTTAATTCTTTATACCTATACCATTTTACTTTTAATGATCACAGAGTAAAACCAGAGCATCAGTAGTTAAATGAAGACATTGTAAATTTTTTTTAATTTTTGAAAATACCTTTTCCTCACGATACTCTGTGATTTCGCCTTTTTTTTCGATTTTAAATATTTTCAATTTGGAAATGGACAGCTTTCGAGATTACAAATAAATTTCATAATAGTTAATTTAATTATTTTTTTGTCAAAATTCAAAATTTTCAGGTAGCTCGGTTATATGGCTATCATTGAACGTATGAGAATTTTCGAAAAGATACCTTTCTACTATCCACATATGAATGTCTCATGCGAATCCTTTCAGTTCACTTACCGAAGAACTGCCAGTGTTTTTTTTTGATCCTACAGCGACATCAGTTTGCTACGAAAGCTGCATAACTTTGTTAATGTATTGCTTACGTTAACGATCTTGTAGCTATACAGCAGTATGTAAACATAATGCAGCAGGTTCATTTGAGCGTTTATACGACCGAGTGTTGTTTATGAACACTTACCGGCCCTATTTGAGACTGCATTAGAAAGTAAAATAACATTTACGCTGTACGTCAATGTGTGAATTGTAAACGCGCTTGTTGTTGCTTTACGCGCTCTTACAAAGAACACTTAACGCCCCGAAGTTTCTCCGAGTTTCTTATAAATTTTAAATAGTCTGCTTTTGAGATCTGAATTATTATTATTTAATGTAATATTATCGACGGACGAGAGAATTGTCGCGAATTAGAAATCGTCCGAAATACTGTAATCGACCATGCTTTCATAATACATCGCACCCATCTCGTAAGAATTTGTATTACTGTCACTCGGGTGAACCCATTTTTCGATTTAACCCTTTACTGGCACAAGACGTCAAGTTACGCCGGTAACGGAGTTTCGGATGAAAGTTTTAATTTTTTGACTTCTACTCGCAAAGTCAAATATTTTCGTCAGGCTCGTGCCTCAGACTGTGTACTCCTTTCAAGAAACTTAACAGACAAGTATCATAATGGCTGTAAGTAATATAGAATTTTTTATTACGTAAGTTAATCTTATCAGGTTTTGTTTTTAATCAAACAGGAAATTAATTGTTCGTTTAACTTGAATTTTTAATAAAAGAATTATTAACCCTCAGACGATCACAGCTTTCTTCGAGATTGGTTTCATGTTGGCTTGGAGAATCGTTGACTCTAAAATTAATTTCTTCTGCTACAACGCAACGTCCTTTTGGCCTACGGGACCGTTGCCTATCCTGACGTTGGTAATCGCTTTTGAGTTCGTAGGATTAATCTCTTTTGCGTCTATGTCTTTCGTGTCCTTTGATGTAGGCACGGGCGCAGGTGTTGAATTTATTTCCTTGCCGTTAATGAGAGTTTGAGTGGCTTGTGTCATCAATGTAGCAGGAGGTTTGCCATTCTTACGGTCCTTCAACTCCATATCATGATCTGCAAGAGATAAGTTTTTACCGATAAGAAACTTCCTTCGTGCTCTCGCGGAGATATAAAAGAAAAGAATCCAAGAATAATAATAAATTATATCACTGATCTTACTCTCACTCTGCGTTGAGCAATCGATAGTAGAAACAACGTGTTTCTTGACAGCTTTATTTTGATCGCACGTGGCAGCTGTCAGCGTGACAGCTGCCATCATACTCGAAGCATTAGTTCCAGTCACAGCGGAACTCTTGGTAGTGCTGTATCTTGCAGGCATCATACTTTGACGTACGTTCCTTTCCGGTCGTATCAGTATTATATAGAGCTATAAAAAAAGAAAGTAAATAATCAAACTTCATGCAAAAACAAAGAGAGAAAAGAAATTCAATATTGTCCCAAAATTCGGTTCGACCACCCAATGAAACCGGATGCTTCCGTAATAACGGAAGTCTCGGGGCATTCACCTTCGGACTGAAGAGGCACGCTATGGTCACGGATGCCGAGAGGCTGATGGTTACGGACATAGAAGTGATCCTGAGAGCCACGTGATTTCCTGTACCAAAGTACAGCGGCACGAAAGCCAACCATATCACGCATGTCGTGTACATTGTGAAGCCTGCAAATAATGGACATGAAATTTCGTACTGGAACGTGATGATCGAGCTGCTTAAATTTTGATACTGATTTTTTTTCAAATGGATTCCGATGTGTAACGAGACTCACCAATGTGTTTACTCTCATTGAACGCTTCCGGTATCTTTCTTGTTAGCACCGCGTAAACCGTACAGACCACGATCAATATTATTGGATAGGAGAACGCTATCATGTAACTGGCATCGATGTAACTATTACACACTAACAGATTATCCTCTCTGGTTGGGTAATGATACATTGCTCTTGCGGGATCGATAACCATCCATACGCCATTGATAAGTATCTGGACGCCAACTAGTCCAGAGCATATGATCAGTTGTGATCGTGGAGAGATGAACGACGGTCTCTTGGCGCTGTGTTTACCGGCATTGAAGATTCGTGCTATGCGATTAGTTTTCGTTAGCAGAGCAGCGTAGACGACTGTAAAGCAGAAGCCGGCGGCAAATCTGAAATGAGAAGTGGGATAGAGGTATATGAGAACATTTTTAATTCACGTAGTTACTTTGTGATACTAATCTTATGTTTTTTTTTTAGAGCACTTTCTGATGGCAAAGGATACATGGGATACGTTGAGACCCTTTATTCTGTGAGAATAGAGATTACTGTGGACATCGCGATAACTTGATATGGCCTATAAAAGCTGTGGGTGGTTTTCACGCAAACAGCGTTGTTCCTAAAATATTGATATATTTTGGGAGGACCCTACAGCTATAACGTCGTAACGATAAAATTTATGTTGGATGTATACCTGATAGGACCGAAAAGTCTTTTTGCATCGTCCCGGATGATACTTTGAATTTTTTTTTGAATCAATGCTTCAATTTCATAAGTGGACGTATTGAATTTTTGTATAAGACAAAGTTGTATTTTTCAGATAAAAACATTTAACTGTTGCTGCTTTGGCGTCCTTTTGCAAGTGTATACGCACTCAAATAGAATTCTTGTGGACTGAGGTGTGAACGTGAAAGCCTTTTCTGTCGTGTCTTTAGAATTGAGACACTGTGCACACGTTATGTGTCATAGGGGGAGAGGGTTGACACAGAGAGAGGGATTGTGTACGCAGTGTCAAATAAATCTTCCAAGAGTCCTTTGAGGCTGATTCAAAAGTGGATGGTAATCCTGTTAGGAGAATTTTGTTTGACGTTTATGAAATTACCGTAAGGTGTGCAAAACTACAAAGAATCCTTTAGCCCTTAATTAACTTTGCTTTTCCTTTTGCTTCGCCTTGACGACTTGTCAATGTCGATACGGAAAGAGACTTTTGCACGAGCTTTGATTTCTATGTATTGGTCGCTATGCGACAGTGGTGTTAAAAATCAAGTGTTTGTTATATAAAATATTTTTGCTCTGCAGTCACCTTTGTATGCCACATACAATGTCCGTTGGTCTCAGCACGAGGGCAAAGGTTACCAAATAGCATAAAAGTATTCCTGTCAGAAGAATGTAAGATAATTCTCGTCCCGAAGCTCGAACCACTGGAGTGTCGTTATGCCTGAGGAAGACACCGCCGACAAAGAGTGTAACCTGTTAGGACAAAGGAAAGGAGAGAATATGAATATCGTTTGATAAGAAAAGAAATATTATAAAGGATATTACCAAAATTCCAGTGGAAGAGAAAGACATTGCGCCTATTGCCCACCCGCTCTCCAATTTGAGAAATTCTTCAGGAATGTCACGGCAATAGGAATGCGTTTCGTCAGGGACTGTACCTTGAGGGCAAGCAAGACACTGTGTCTCATCGAGAGGGTGTCTTATCTACAGAGAAAGAAAAAAAAAAAAGTTTAATAAAAGTCCTCAAATTTTCTTTACGTTCTAAGTTCATTAAGTTCGTGTCTAAGAATCCATGCGAAAATTGTTATAGCCATCTACCCTTATTGTAGGGATTAATTTGAATGTTTTTCAAGGGCTGCGGGGCACGATTATGGAGGTTCCCATATTTCTGAAAACTTATGCTAATTGCCCTCGTAATCGCGTGCTTCGACCCTCCTAATCGAAAGCACATCCCATGTTTTGTAGATTAACGCGAATGAGGTGGCATCCGCGAGGTGCAGCTTTCACGGGAAACGCGAGCTTTCGTGTCTATTGTACAGCGGAGGTAGCTATATTATGCTGTACACATAACGTTTAATTAATATCCCACCTGGTACTGTGTGCAATTGAAGCAATGCCAGCAGCAGCTTTCACCCTCTACGTATTTCTTGGCTTGTCCAACTTCGCAAGGCAACGAGCAGACGCTTTCGGGTGGTTGCGGATGTCCCATGCGAAATTGAATTTCTATGGAATTGTAGGTGGATTTTTTTTATCGCGCGTAAGTGACATTTAGATGCCGCTTAAGATAATTTTATAATAGGTAATTCGGTTAATAATTACCTGACATGTTCAGACGCAATTCTCCTTCCAAGTATTTACCTACTCGAATCCATTTGTATTTTCCTGGTGATGTCTGTTTGAAATGTATAATATTGTATCGAGCGGGGCCGTCGCCGTTTTTGTCGAATCTGAACTTGTCACCGCTCAGACCTAAATTTTTAACGTGTCGTAAAATGGAATGATTTTGCTTTATTTTTTTTTTCTCTTATATTTCTTACCTTCGAATGATACTTTTCTTAGGTATCTTAGGAGTTCCGTTCCTTTCGTTGGTTTCATAGCGTCGCAAAGTCCTGCCTTGCCGTGACATAAATCCCTGTGCATGTCGCTATATAAAGGATTACAGAACTATTACATTTTTATTCATCGCCTTTTATTTTTACTAGTATATTTTATTCGATTGTTTTGAAAGTTACCGGAATGCGTAAGCGAATGCCATCACAGCATCTGAAACGAATTGTAGCTGATCTTCGAAAGCTGTATTTTGCTTGGTGAGACGTTCCTTCGTTGTACAGGGCTTAGTGTACTTTTGATTATATGGCGTCCAAGAAGCGTTTGGATAACGACACTGAAAGTGGTCCTCCCAGAATTCTATAATTAGATAAAAAAAAAAATAACAAAATTATAATGTTACGATAAAACAAAAATTCTACTATTAAGCAATATGGATTTTCAGTGGTACCCGTGGGACAAATCGACTAAGATCTAAGGTGCCTAATTTATTTTTTCAGCATCAAAGAAAAGGAAATCATGTTTCGTGTTTATATTTACATTCTCGTTTAACTTCTTTGAGCTTTTGAAAGTTGAAAAAAAAATTTTTCCGAGCACTGTATCTACGTTCACCGGTAGCAGGGGATAAAATGTGAAACTGCGTGAAGGTGGCCAAACGGCAGTTCAATTATTTAATGACAAATGACTTTGTATCTGTATTGACATTTATTGCTTATACACATACAGAATTTCTAATTATTAAAAATTAATTGTAGCATAATTATTACGTAATAAGGACGTATAAGAATGGCGATAATTTTTTATCTGAAAATTTCGACTGCGGCCATTATACCATTGCCGTATTCAACATTGGAGTTTTGCCAGGCACTAAATTTTAATTAGTTGCGTTAATTAGTAAAATTTATGCTCATGATAGAATTAAATGAATAGTTTTTGAAGTGATGTAATATTACTGTGGGACTTCTCCCAAGGGTATAATTCATCAATGAAGGTTACTAATTTAAGAAAACATAAGCAGCTAAATAATTGTTAAATTACTTTACTAATCAATGTCACCTTTCAGTTCGCTGAACGTTTATTTGATTATTACAAACGAGAGGCAATTTGTTCATCACGCATAATCCAGCGTGAAAATCCAATTTGAGCTCGTGGTTCTTATCCAATTTTGTAACGCGAAGGCAGGCCTTGGAGTTCTACGGAGATCTGCTCCTTTGACCTATTCTATAAGAGTCAGTACCATAATGCAGAAAAGGATGAGGAGGAGAGGTAAATAAAATATCTTTACCACGATCCCCACACGTCGCGTCATTTTTATGATAAACGCGTGTGATATTTTATCTCGTGGACGACCTCGAGCACGAACCTTAGGAAAAAAAAGTTGTCTCTTCGAGCGGCAAAGTTTACGCCTGCGAAAAAGTCTATTACAATTTCAAATACAGCCGGTAGGTTACCATGACTTCTTGAAGAATGGATATACGTGTTATAAAATTTTTAAGGTTTTTTTTTTCAGTAGGATTCTTCAGTTCTATGGGATTTCAATACGCCGACGGTTTCAGTGAAATTTAAATATGCATATCCAAGGTATTGTGGTATTTTTATGTAACCGCCAACAGAAAAAAAAGGTGGTACAGGTTTAGAGCAATCTGAACGTTTTGTGAGCTGAACAAATTTTCGTTTTTCATGGTTTTTTATGCTTAACCTATTTCATCCGAAACGGATGGATTTTAAACTCATCTGGGCACTGGCTTTATGTATTATGCAAAACTTCACGTAATGTTGACTGTGTTTCGTGTTTTTAGCATAAAAGCGCAGGGGCGTTTATTCCGGTTGGGAATGCACGGCATCCTCTATTTTCAAGAACGGACTGTATGCAAAAGCGGAAACGGCTAGAAACGAGTCGGATATGACGGTGTCGACACTCGCACGTAGAACCGTGTCGTTATGAGGAATCTCGATTAATTTTTATACAAAGGGAACAATTGCGTAAGGTAGTTTGAAAACTTTTTTTTTTTTACTTACCCACAAACCAGGGATTCCTCTTGTTATTTTCCACCGTCAAATTCAAAAAATATTCCTCGAATCCGTTCACCTGATTTGCTTGCGGCTGCACCGAAAGTGTTCCTTCGACTTCCGGTTCGTTTCCGTCGCTCACCAATCCCCGTGCGCTCCATCCGTCACTTCCGATCCACGAAAACGCCCCGGTAGCATTGCATCTTCTAACTGCACGCATCACTCCAGCTACTTCTTGATCCGATCCAAATATTATGCATCCTGAACGAATTAAAGAAAAATATTTAATTAATTGAAGATACACTGTATACATTTGTACTCGTTAAATAAAATGATAAGGGTATGTTTATGCGGGAATGCAAAAAATATGGGTTTTTATCGCAGCAGCTAAAACCACTCGAATTGCTCAAATAAATTCTCGGACCAATTTGCAAAAACCGATATGCGCTGTATTTGCGATTTTGGGAATTGGGTTGTTGAAATTTTTTTAATTTCCTTCCAAAATATTGAAGACCCATGCGAGTCGCTGTAACGGGATAAAATCATGGATATTCGTCCAATTGGACTTGGTGAATCTATTTCTTTACTTTATTACGTACTTCCGTCACGTTCGTTAATCCGCGACTCTGCCACTACCCTCAAAACAAACTCTGCCGCTACCCTCACTCACTCCCACCTACCTCGTTCAGCCCTCATGTCACTAAATTACAGAAATAAACCCTCAGGTTATAAATTTCTGGCACACTGATACACAAGTGCGATATCTACGTGCTTCATAATATTTCGATGAACTGTGTATATATATATATATACATATATACTTTTTGTAAAATTTATCCAGAGTTCATTTCATTCATATCACTGTAATCCTATGGATTGTTTCATAAATATAAAGTGATTTGGAGTTTTGGAGTTTTATGATAAATTTTCAGAGTTTCATCACTCTCATGCAAATGGAGAAGTATTATATCAAAGTAACGTTTCATCAAAATAATTTTGTGAATTAACATAAACGCGATATATATCCCATAAAAAATATCCTATTATCATAATTACATCGAAGACTCTTTTTATGGAAGTAATTCCGTGCGAATTCTTTCACAAACCGACAGCCCATTAAGCTCCATTTACAATGCGTGATTCACGAGGGTGACAGGAAGGATTTCCCTAGTTTTCAAAGAGATACGGAGTTTTTTTAAAAAAAGAAAAACGCGTGTAACAGCGAAGGATCCTGTGAACGTTTTAAGGCGGCAAGATTTAAATGGATTGCCGATCAGTTTTACACTTCCATTTTATACGTGCTATTTCTTAAGAGGTATCCTGATTTATGGTAGGATCAATGATAAGAGCTAATCGTTTTTCAAACGTCAGACACGGTTCTGTCGAAAAATAATTGAACGCCAGGTATGTCTTTCTCTGTTGGTTTCTTACATAAGAAATCGTCATCAGTGATAATCGAAGCCGTCAATCTTTTGGCAGATAGAGAAATAAAATTTTTCAAAAATCAAATATCAAACGAGAAATGTTTATATTTTGAAATTTCTTTATTCCCTGCAAAACAACTATGTTTCCCATAAGTAAGAAAAAAATCCTTGACCTTTTTTTTGAACTCTGGTTATCCCACTGATTACAGCAAGCTCGCAGCCCTTGTATAAAATTATAGCGTTGAACGATTTTCTCATGCAAATTTTCCTCCCACGTTCCCCCCTCCTCTTTTTTCCTTTTTATCACGAGCAAGCATATCCGATTAGGATAAATAGGACTTTATATTTTCTTTTTTTTTTGCAGTGCAAAATATTCTAATCAGACTTTTAAGGACTGCATTTGGTATGAGATACAGATAAAATCAAAGCTTTGGTACGAACTAAAAAGTTTGAGTCGATCTCGAGGTTAACTAAGTGGGATCAATTTCTCGTATTGGTCCATCTCGAATGTCCATTCTTTATCCTTAAAGATCCGGGTACCCGTATATCGAGAAGATAAATATTTCCCTACGGAATTTCTTCTATTGTACTTCTTCACAACTCTACTCGTCAGAATGTTTTTTTTTTCCGATTTTATCTTGGATTATGTAAGAGTGCGATGAAGTTTTTGAATTTTCATGGCCATTCCGATTTGCATACCCCCTTACTAACGCCCCTCTTAGATGGCATTTCCTCTGAATGGTATATTTGATGTGAATTCCATCCTTATATTTTACCCGCGGGAATTTTGGTAAGCGAGACACTCTCTTACCTAACTCGACTCTGGCTATTGGAGAATGTGAAAACTTTTCATCTCCCAGTTGAAGAACGGAAGCTGTATTGTGCGGGTGCCGACTTTATATGCATGAAACGACTGGAACGCGATACCATTCTGTATTGAACTTCGTGCATGGGGTTTGGTTCGACATTATTTTTTTTCTCCGTCAAAGAATAGACTCACGAGATAAAAAGTGAGTTAAAGTCAAAAAATAAAGAACGAAGCATTACACTGAATAATGGAACACTCGAAGTATCACTTAACCCCCTGTATGACAAAAACATTAAATTGCAAATGCAATTACATCTTTTTTTCCATTTTTATATTTTTTTTTTCATAAATATTACATAAGATACAAGGATATATTGCCTATCGTAATATGTATCCACGTGCCAATAGGGACGATCAAGAAATGAGAGGTCAGCTCGATCTGTACAGGTTAATTATTCCTCGTGGTATTAGGCCGGGTTCAGGGAATTAAAAATTTCATATTCCTGCAATGAAGTGTAATTCGGTCCGTTATTACAGAGAATTGTTGTGCTTT
The DNA here is from genome assembly GCA_030142285.1 of Calameuta idolon. NCBI lineage: Eukaryota > Metazoa > Arthropoda > Insecta > Hymenoptera > Cephidae > Calameuta > Calameuta idolon. Next base: position 707,782 of record JARQSV010000007.1, on the reverse strand, counting down.
CTTCTAAAGGCCAGATATGTTTGTACATATGTATACCGAGTAAATGGGCCCGTGTTCGAGGATGTGACACGTAATTTGTCGGATGATCCCCCTGAAACTGATGGATAGTTAAGGTCGAATTGACAGTACGGCTTTGAAACTTCGAATCCGTTCAAATCTCTGGCAGTTTCCGTTCCTCGTTAGGTATATCTATATATGTATGCATATGCGTAGGCATTCACCCTCTCTTTTCAGGAGAATTTGTCCTGGGAGATCCTGGAGGGAGAGAACAAGGATAACGAAACAGTTGGATGGAGACGTGTTGCGTTTAATAACGGATGTATAATGCAAACGTAATTCGGTGTACCGTGCCCCTGGCTCGTACGTTTATTTAGGTATGTAACTTGAAACAAGAGACGAGTTACTTCTCTCTAGGTTCTCTCTCTGTCTCTCATTGTTTTCTGTCTTTATATATCTCTCTCTCTCTCACTAACCATATACATTGGGCTTTCTGATCTGCTGTACCATAGACTCCGTTGCGGACTCCTCTAAGCAAAATCTGAATCTGGCTAGTAAATGCGAAATAGGCTTACTTGGTTGTAACGACAGTTTCACTGGTTCGGATTAATTAAGCTTTTATTAGAATTCACGAGCTTCTCCTGGGGCGTTAATACGGTTTCTGTTTTAACATTGAATTATACTGTTGGTTTAGATACGACGATGGATAAGTTTGGCGACGAACGTCATTAGCACGAAAATTTATGTGACAATTTAATTTCATTGTTTTGTCACTCTGTTTCGTAGGACGTATCAGTACACGTGTTTGTTGTATTGGAAATAATTTTTTGTTTTCCAAGGATTTTTCGCGGATTTTAAATTTTTTAATATCTACGTTCTTTTTTAATTAGAACAGCCCTCGGATCTTCGACGTCCATTGCCTTGCGAGTACAATTATTCACAAATTTTTTTTGAAGAATCATTTTTTTTCTCAAGCTTCATGAACACTCTCCTTTTGTCCGCATAGCTGGACCGGGAGTAGTTTTTGGGATTTTCTACTTAACCTACAGGACGTCATCTCGAAGTTAGTCACTTTCGTAGTTAGGTCCCGAGGGTGTAGTTCTTGGTAAGCATCCCTTACAATCTTCTATGAGACTCTGGAAAATCCGGATTCCACCTAAATATTTAACAGCTGCTGCATGCAGGAAGAAAATAAACTTTTTCTCCTTTTTCTTATATATATATGTATATATAACTTTTTCAAAAACCTCTAATCTTATCACACAGTTTTTGTGTCTCTAAGTCATATACCTTATCATTGACTAGAGACTCTTGCACTTTTATATTGCACGCTAATATTGGTGCAGCGTCTGTGTACCGAGAGTGATGAAATATTTCTTAAGGGGTTGCTCATGGGAATATGCAGCGTACGTGGGGTGGCTTTAGGGGTGTACATTTTTCCTGGTATATCTTAGCGAGGTGAAAAGTGCAGGGGTTCTTCGTTCCTTTAAAATCCCAGGGGACTTTAAGTGTCTGGAGAAAATTGCTCTCCAGCTGCTAGGTGATGCACCAAGTCGCTGAACTTTCCTCCCTCGCATTGAATATAGCTGGAGATAAGATGTCTAATATTATGAGTCTAGAAAGTCAGTAGGGAGGGCGTACACCCTGCGTCATAAGACCTTTACTAAAATTACATGCCCGTGCGGAGAAAATATTTATCTCGAAAATGTCTATACAGCGACGATTGGATTTTGTTGACTCGATACGCGTAGATGACATTTAAATTCATTTAAGTAGGCGTTTTATGGAGAAAAAAATCAGCAGTTCGTCAACAAAATTTAATGGACTTTTTTCGAAGCTATTACGTAACTTTGAGGCACCTATGCCGCGAGTATATAAATCGTTACGTATATTGGTATTGGAACGTGATTATTATTCTTGAGATTTTATATTAAAAAAATGTTTTGCCAAGGCGACAATATCGAGAACGAAATATATTTTGCCTGTTAGCGAACGTTCCTTCGCATCCTCTCTCGAGTTATGCGAAAAAGAAAAAATTTTCTTGTTCGATAATACCGAGTCTTATTGGCTATTCGTCAGTCGACAAGAGACTAGTTGAAAAATTTATCGGTAGTACTTTGCGTGGACGTCAAAGGAATTTACGAGATTCTCACCCTCACGTTTGAACTATTAATTTTGATGACGTAGCTTTTCGAACAGGGGTAAGAATTTCTTTCCTTTATTCCTCTCGAGCTATCCGATACGGAGTCCACATAGCGTAGCGTTGCCTTTTTTTTGCCTGGCAACGTCTACGATATCAATTAGACGCTTTTCCGTGTTTTCTTTTTTTGGTCACGTCAGAAATACAGCCAGATAGGATTCAATTAAGCGAAACGTCCGTAACATTTTACTTCATTATTTCTGGGTGGACCCAGGGAAAAGTTATTTTGGCATGGTTAAGGATCTTTTATTTCCCAATTGCACCGAGTCACGGATCAAGTGAGAATTTCGGGGAGAGAAAGAGAGAGAGAGAGAGAGAGAGAGAGAGAAGGACAGATAATTCTAGCGTGTGGTTCAGTAAAATTGTGGTTAGGCCTCTGAGAAATCCCAGGATCAACTGGGCTACGTTACGTTTACTTCTACCTTCTGATTGGATTGATCCAAGGGATAGTAGGGATAAACGCGTGAAATACTGCATCAAATTCGTAGAAGTTTCTGCTTTTCTTTCTCCATTGTTTCATCCCGAGTCCGTTTCTTGTTTAAATTTTTTTTATTTTCAACCCTACTCTAATAATAATTCACGGCAAGCCCTGGGTTATATCTTCTTCACAACGTATTTATTACGAACCTTCGCTCATAAACGAACTTCGGTTATATCTTACAAGTCGTAGCTTTTTTCAGGCTACCGTGAACCGACCTGAACTTTGAATCGGATTCTTGCGGGCTAAGTGGGAAATGGCCATACTACGTTATCCTTGTGGTAGCACGAGTTCAAAACGGGCAATCCTGTTTTATATGAGCGAAAGTTAGAAGGGGATAGTCGGAGCGCGTGGTATCCCTGTGGGATGTGATACTAATCCTCAATGGGAAGTCAGAGTTTTGGATTCGGCGTTAGAAATCGAAAAGCACTTATATCGACATAGGGAGAATACAAAGGGCAACTGTTAAAGTGGAAAGACGAAGAAGAAGTTGAAAAAGTTATTCTTTATCTTCCAATCGCACATCTTTCCCTTGAAAATTCTTCGAATTTTAGTCCGTTGAAGCTACCTGTAAACGAATTCTCATGGGGAACCTCGCGACCCACGAATTTCGTGCCAAGTATTTGCACTACAATAGTTATCGACTCTCCTGCAACATATTTTATCAGTTCTGAATTTTGAGTCTAGGGAGCTTTTCATGAAATACCATGTTATCCAGAAAATTGTAGGTCCACCGAGAATCACTGTAAATTCAATATCGATAAGGTCGAGATCATTTTTTGAACAAGTATATTTTTCTGTGAGAACTTTAGCCTGTGTGACGTCACGTGTGTGAATTTTTTCTCCCGAAATAATTTAGGCTCTCGAAGGATATACGCGTGTTTAAAGATATTTTGAAAAATTCAAGGAACGGTTTTTTTCAAGGTTATATCGTTTTATTCAGACTTACCCCTTGCTCGCGGTTTTGTCAGCAGTTTCTGCACTATATTGTCATAGGCCGTTTCTTCAGCAACTCCCGAGTCCTTTACCAATTTTTCCTTGATGGCAATGCAAATATTGTGCTTGGCTAGAAGTTCCTCGAGCTCTTCGAAGGCCTGTAAAAGGAAAAGGATAAAACCAACTTCTTATACAAGGTTATGGTACAGGGGTTCGAAATTTCGAATAAACCCTTCAAATCCATCCCTGTATAAAGTCCATGATATGCACAGCTACTATGTATACATGTAAAATCTTATATAGGAAGTTTCGATGGTACAGGTTGGTATGGTGCTTGCAAGGCACTATGCTAGAGGGGTGAGTTTCGTTTATCACCTTCCCCTCTTCCCCGGACATTGTACCAACATGAAGTTTACTGATGATGGGCTGGGCTTAGTCCTCATCCGACGTTAAAGCTACGACGTCAGCGTTGACGTTAATTCGTTAGAATGGCAAACACATGTAATAAGAATCGATCTGCTTGAATATTGAAAATTGTTAAACATCAAGGTAAAAAATATCAAATATTCATCTCGTACAGTGACGCATCATTTTTCATATGTAGAAAGTATTTTTGGTAATCCCAAAGTAAAAACCGTGGAACTATTTTCAAAATTTATCTTCTCATTATCCATTGACATTTTAATTATTCTGATTTTTTTCAATATTAATTTCATTCCATGCCGGATTAAATTTCTTTAAAAAAAAAGGAAAATGAATAGCTGGCTGTATTCGTTAATTAGCCAGACTCCTGACTAGAGGGTGAATCAGTGTAATTAAGCATCGGACTTGATTAAGTTACGATCGAAGTGCGTACATTAAGGCGAAATTTAATTCGCACTTAAAAAAAAAAACTTTAGATCAATCATAAAATGGAATATGAAATTCATTGAAAGTTACCCCTATTTCATACCCTTAAATAATCAAGCCAATTACGTATAATATTAGTACGAGTTATTGTTACAGCGAGGAATTCAATTTATTGGGGAATGTAAATGAAAAAGAAAAAAATTTTTTCGTTGGCCTGGTTCCATCTATTTTTATCTCTTTTTCTTTCTGCAGCCTTCTACTTCGACTGCATCCTGTCGGTTCTAGTGAATATTTATCAGACTCCGAGAGATCCTTTTGTATTTCGTACTGCACTTATATGCTCATTGGAGGAAGGAAGGGGGGGGGGGGGTGGTTGAAAAATAAGTGTACGGAGTGAAGAAGGTAGTGCTATATCGTGTTTACCTGGCTTTCTCATTTTCACTTATATTTATGTGAATGTTTATGCTAATAGCATTGCGGCGTTGGCCAGTGAAGTGAGTCTCATGATTATTTATAATTTTCTTTTATATATAAATTTCATCTGTTACTTTACGCAAGATCTACATCCGCGACTTCTGCTTATAATATTTTTCCGGTGACCCTAAAAGTATTACTGAAAATATCAAGTTATCACCCTTCCGTTAATGCACGTTAAGGGATAGGAAAAAAAAAAATTCGTGAATCAGGAAAGTTCCCATGAAATATCATAGCTGCTCAGCCATCTGCATCACCCGCATAAATCTCATGAATACTTGATAGCGTTGAAAAACCCTGGCTAAAAGCATATATCTGAAATATGACACAGGGATGCGGCTTTTAAGACACGAAGAGGAGGACAGGCTGCGCATATTTTTCAATTAAACCAATTTTACGTGCAGCCTTGGCGAGCGTGAATAATACAAAGAGAAAGTATGAAAGCCATTCTAGCATTCTAGCTGGCAAATATTTTCACATACTGGGTCGCATTACATATTCAGCAGGGAGTAGAATCAGCATGAACTTCAGCAACAACCCTTGACCCGTCATTGCCTAAGGTATATGTATTTTCGCTTTTGCACCTTGTGGTTTGCTCTTTTATTATTTTCCTTTGTCTTCCTGCAGGGTTCAAGCGGCCCAAATGGGACGATCGATTCGAGATTCAAAAACGGCACAGCGACGACCGTGGTAAATGAAATTCTACGACACGTACATCGGGGAAGTCTACTTCCCCGTGACGACGGCACGTGAAAGGGACAGCGGGCTTAAGCGGATGGGGACGCTGTTCACGTGGTGAAGTTTCCACGTGGGACAGATGGAAGCTACGTGATAGAAATCAAACATTGTCTCACCGTAGGCCTGGGACTTACTTTTTAAGTAAGATTGACAGAGATTAAGCGCAAAGAGGAAAAAGTGAAAGATCTTGCGGAATGTGGCTAACAGGCCGAGAAGTTCAGTTTAAAATAATATTACGAAGGGGACGTAGGGATGGTTAAACATTAAGGAGAAAATGATCCCGTGACTGCTAAATATTCACTAGATTACGCTGGTGGCGGTAAGTGGCTGGGTTGAGGGTCGATGAATTAAAATAAAATTTGCATCTCAAGGATAGAACGTTTGGCATCGCTGTAACATCTATGCGCCTTCACCCTTTACGTCCACTAGGGTCGTATTGCTTAATCGATAATTGTTCTTATTGGCAGAAGGGTATGTCCCTACGACTAATTTCATTAGTTCGTTAACTAATGAGACTGGAATCACAGAACCTGTTGAAATTCAATTCAGTCCTATGTTACCGTGGATATTTACCTTTGGATTGTGTATTGTCTCTATGTTGATAAGGGTGTATGTTTGGTCGAATTAAATAACGATTGGAAGTCGTCCGAATACACGGTATGGTTGATAAAGTTATGAATAATTTATAGCGTTAATTTAGAGAAAAAAAAAAAATGCTTTAAGGATACATTTTTATTGCATTATATAAGCTGCCAGTTCAAAATATTAATTATACGTGTGAACTGTTGGAAATCGTGAACGAATCATTGGATCTATAACATTTTCAATATCCCAGCAGCAATTTCGCAGGACTTGCATACGATAGTGGCTCACGTGCTCGCCTTAATATCGCGCGACGATAAATAAATATATTTTTGCTTTCCCCGTGAAAACCGCCGAAATTGCATTGCCTGTATGTTTTACATATCCCATTTCCGTAAAAATCTATAGCGCGTTTTAGATTCTGCGCCTCGACCCAGGAAGAGGGTGAAGTCAGAGTGATATGATGATTTTTATCGTCAACATTTTTTCCCCTTTAAAAGCCACCCTATTCGTTCGAGTCACCAGGCTACGGGCTTCGTTGACTCGACGCGTTAAAGTGTGGACGTTTTTGAAAATAAAAAAAAATAAAAAATGCGCTTCGCGTTTCGTCGGATAGGCGGACAAAAGAAATGCCAGGATCAATTAGTCAGTGTCTTGCGTAAATTACCAAAACGAATGTGTCGTAGGCACTGAACTTGTATTCAGGCTTGGGTGTGATGATCGCATGTATCTGGAAACACCTTCTACTTTAGCAGTGACTGTACAACTTTTTCGCATTAAATTTTCTTCGCCTTCTCGCCCGTACGCGAATTTCTATATACGTTGTAATCACGCATTTATATCGTACGAATTACTTACTTTTATTCCGTAATTGCTCTCTTCGTATATAATCGAAACGTAGCTCCATCCCATTTTACGAACGATGTCCACCATGGCTTTTACTTGATAATGGTCACTCGGTATAGTCCTCGTGAAATATTCGAATCTCTGTTTGTTCGAGAGCTCTGGACTGGTCGAGAAAAAGGAAACCTAAAACAAACAGGAGAAATATTTATTTTCGTATGTTCCGTTGTAAATCGTCGTTTACGTTTATTAAAATAATATATATATATATATATATATATAAATACGAAAATAGAATTACTCAATGGAGCAGATACGAAAATTATCTTCCGCGCAACAGAATTTATATACTCATTAGTTAACGAGTAACAAGTACCCCTGATAATATATTATTATGTCGAATACACCTTCGTTATACGAATAATCCTTGAGAAGTGGTTGGAAACTTTCTAAGAAAATGTACCAGCTCTTGCTAATAATGTAGTCTGCGTTATCATTACACGTGGCTAAGGTTGTTAGGTCGTTAGATTAGGTTAGGTACGCAGCTATTAACGTCGGTGTCTGGAAACAGTATATTATTTCTGTTTACTCCGCGTCCAGAGTAAGAATAACCCAAGAATTAGGGATTCGCATAATTACGAGAACACCGTCGGGGTCAAGTATCCAATTGGTAGATTGAATGGGGTCACAGTGAGCACCCCAATCAAAAGGTCCACGAAGATTCAAGATAATCAATTGAGTTCAAGCACAATTTCAGACCAGGTTAAACGCTTCGCTCGGCTTGGGAATTAAAACAAGTTTCCTTCTCGCTTTGGAATCCGATTCAATTTCATGCAAGAAGCCAGTTGGTTGAAACAATGATATCTCACATATTTGAAATTTACTTTGAATATATACCTATATAGTATATTTGCTGTATGCTGAATATTATTTTTTTTTTTCATGAAAATCGATCTTATCCCTTAACTATATTATACACAAAGCGATATTGGGGACTGAAGATTGCACGGGTGTCATTCGGAATGATTTGACAAATGTAAAATTGCATGGCTCTTAAGGTGCACAAAGAGATTTTCTGAAATGTGGTATAACGAGATGCGTTTACAATTACGATGCAATCCGTTCCAATCGGTAACTCAATACCATGTCAATTCCCCGTAACGAGAGTAATGCCGTTACGCCTTTCCACTTTGTGAACATTGCGGTTCATTCTCTGGTCGATCGCTTTAACAATTTTGAACGAGAATACTGCTGAGCGGAGCTTTAAGGGACTAAGGGAATAGAAGTGAAATAATAATAAAAAGTAATGAATAATGGTTTGTAGGATACCGATCATTGTTAGATCGTGACTTTTCGCTGAATGGCCGATACTTTGAAATTTTTCGGTATATTATTCGCGCTCGGCCAGCTGAATGTCTTCCATGTGAATTCCCTTCGGTAGGGATTCTCTTTGGAGATACGAGAAAATGCTCGTATTTCAGAATGGAATAATAACGCGGGAGCGTTCTGGAAAGCGATTATTTTATGCGGGTCAGAAGGAAAAATAAATGTCTGATCTTGACTCGGCAAGAATGAGGCCATTTTTGCGATATTATCAATTTTGACTTATGTAACGTATTATAGACAATTCCTTGACATTTCATGCTTAACTATAGATATATGTACGCGGAGTCCATATATATATGATATATATACACACACATATATTTCATTTATGAGCTTTTGAAAATTCTGTAAGTCATTTGCTATCGGCTGATTTGTCAGGATTTTTTAAAATCTTCTCTGACTTATAACTTATTATCTACACATACACACCGTGCACGTGTATAGTTCATATCGGACCGTACCATCCCAGATAAAAGTATACTTTACGACGGTACTCAGGATATTTTAGGGTTTTTCAATCATCCCTTAGTCGGAAGTTGAAAAATTTTTATCGTGCGGTTCAACAGCCACGATAATCTTTACGGGTAGCGTTTTGTACGCGAGGGAAAAAAAAAAATAAAATAAAACGTGATTCTCTTGAACTTTCTTCTACGATCTTATATACATTGATCGTGAAGTTCCTGAAGACATCTTGAAAGTCAGTTTATGTATTTATATGGCACTATGTATGTATATATATATACACACACACACATAGATACATACATATACAGACAGTTTTCACAGAGTAATCCCAGGGCGAGTATCCAATTCCCTCAAAGAGCAATATAATTCACAAGGTCAGAAGGTCCAGCCAAATGGAAAACGAAGGACACAATCGTTTTATCTCACTGTCCAGTATATACCTGTCACGTTCTTTAGGATAAAAATGGCGAACGACGATTACTTCTTTGCTACCTGCAAGTTTATGTAGCGAGAAATGAGCCAACGTTATCGACTGTCATTCATGGCGACCAGGACTGTATCATCTTGTCCATAAATATATTTATCAAGTTTTGTCAGTCTTTAAGACATCTATCCCTTTTAGTCGTGGGCTTAGGTCAAGCTAAAAACTATCCTAGTGTCATCGACAGACC
>JARQSV010000007.1:658009-698063 GCA_030142285.1 Calameuta idolon | reverse complement strand
CAGTCTTTAAGACATCTATCCCTTTTAGTCGTGGGCTTAGGTCAAGCTAAAAACTATCCTAGTGTCATCGACAGACCATATCGTTTTCTTTTGACAATGGAACTAAACAATTACCGTGTATGGACTCTACTCAAGAAGTACATCGAGCTGTTTTTATTTTCTCAACCAAGTTAATTTTAGGATATACAGTGGAATATAGAAAGATAAAAAGAAAATCTTTTTTTCTACGTAACCCTTAGAATTTTCTGTTAGCCAGACCTCTGCGCTCCCTTGGGAAACTTTATCGCTTGTTCTGCCTATTTACTCCAGCTAGGGCAAATGTCAGTCGGCTTTTACGATTTCGAATTCCACACATATACATATGCATACATGTATATATGTTTATATGTGTATATAGTGGAGACTAGTAGCTTGTGTCTGGTTAAGTCCGCTCGGCTTTCCATCCCTTTCAGTATACATATACGGTGGCTCGTAAAAACTTTAGAGAGGATAACAATAGTGTCTGGGTGTCATGAATGGCTCGATATTGGTTCCTGTACGAGTAACCGTGTCTTTCGTTTTATTCGTGTCTTGAAGTCGAGACAATTTTGGAATCGTTAAAAAAAAAATTTGACAAAAGAATAAATACAATGGTATACCGAAATTCGAAATTTCGAATTTAAAACCATCCTCTCAGTATGCTGCTCTTTTATATTTCTCACCGCAAATGCTTCGTGTGCCCAACATTGACTGATAATTGTCCTTTGTATCGTAAGCACTCTGGTTCCATTTCCATTAATTGACCAGCACTGGTCGACACTCCAAGAGATCAGAGGTAAATAGGAGCTACCGGATTTTCCCGATATATTGGAATAAATACGGCTGGTATCCGTACAAGCATTAGTCGGTGTGTCACTGGTTCTAGTTACGCGTCATTATCCTCGAAACTTGTCGCTAATATACTCTGTGGATGACTTTAATGATCATTGCTAATGCGATGCAGCGTATCGATTACTATACATGCAGTATAATAGTCGGTAGATCCGTTGTTCCACGAAGCATGAAAATAATCGAGCATCAAATTCCCACGGAAAATTTCGGACGCGTCATTTTGGCTCGTAGGTATATTATTTTGAAATTCATATAATTCGATTTCAACGTTTTACTCATAACGTTTCAGATTATTACCAGGTTAGAAAATTAATGTTTAATGCTTTGCAGATTTGCGTGTCCATTTAGTCATTAGTATCAATGGAATTTTAATGCACCTGGAACGAGGCTAGTTAATATACGTATTTCTTCATTCATATGGCTACAGGCTCACGAGCTCTGGCTTGGCACTTGGGAATCGGTGTTTTGTCGCTGCTTGAGAATTCTAAAGATTTTGGGAAATGCGAACATCGCGTACTCGAAGGCTCATAAATTTGAATTTCCTGACTTCTGGAACTACATGACTTTTTACGGGGTCCTTGGACGATGTGGAACAATGGTTTTCGTACTAGTTCATAGATACGAACTTGGGCTTTCGTTTTTGTCGGTCGTTTCAGGCAAAACCGTAGAGGGTAAAAGTCACTCCTTATGTAAGTAACCGCTTTCGTCACAGGTGGTCTCTCCTTTAAGTTTACACAAATCGTGTCTACGTATGTAAGTTCGCATTCGTACCAAATTAACGGCCCACGTACGTTTCCTGTATACGAGCACTTGTATATAATGAAAGCAGAGCATGAGAATAGGGTAAATAATTCTTTGCTGTTACCCGTACGTAAATCCGTGTAATTAAGATATTTGGGTCGATTGCGAATTAATTAATGTAAATGGATTTTCACGCTTTAATTTCATTTTCGAATGTTTTCATTTGTGGCTTTTCATTGTTTCCAATCTGTATTCGATTCGAAAGTTAATACGGGTGTTTATTGATTTTATTAATGATGCCATTATTGTTTATCGTTGTTCGACTTTGTAAACATGTAAACAGCAGTGCGGGAATTTTCATCCAATGCGGGTCCAATGGATATATTGATTGATAGTAAATGGAAGATTTTTTTTTTTTTTAAATAGAATCAATTCAATTTTCCTCAACTATGAGAAATTGTGGATCGAGCACTCGTTCAATACTTTTAACGAGTTCTACATTTCATTTGGAGATGGCAATAAGTAGGTAATCATGATAGAGATAGAAAATTATTCAATTTCAATAGATATATTTATAATGCATTAGCCTTCTGTTGGACTTGGAGATCGATTCCATTTACAGTGTTTATGTTATTATATGAATTATATATATGCATATATATACAGGTATACTTTTGTGTCTAAGTTACGTCTTTCCTCGTACTCCGATGTCGAATAGATCGATATTTAATTCCCCGTGTTGCTTTGTGCCCCGTGGAAATTCTCACGAGGAATCCACAGTCGCCATAGTGGTATAGGAATAAAAGAAATGAATGAAAATGAAAAAGAAGACTAGGATAGAGTATGGACATTGGATATCAGTCGATAAGGCGATTTTACGTTCGCACGAGTTCAAGATTGAACGTAAGTACGAGTGATCATGATAAAGAATAAAAAGTCACGATAATAAAATTGCTATCGATTATCGACGATCGCTTTATGAGATTAGAGACGTCTTGAAGTCGGAATTCCATATTCGAGGATGTAATTTATCTAACAAAATGTCTTTTTTATTATAAGAAATAGAATCCTCCTTTATTCCTCCATCGGTTCAATCTCTCAAGCTACGTTTTCAATTTACGATTAAATAGTGATTTTTAAAGTTCGCAGAAACCGGCTATGGATAGGCTCGATTTAGCCTTTTAGGAATATACTCTGTATAAGCTAGCTATAATTACTTTTAATATTTGTCAACAGATATATCGACATTACATTTAAACATAATATATCGTACAAAATTGAATTAATATCATGAATTCTAGTCAGAAATCATTGAAGGATGACAAGCGTCATGTGGATTAGCCATTAATGTAACGTATCGTATCTGACGTGAACAGAATATAATGTGCAGACAATATGTGAACCAGAGTTTAGTTCCTACAATTCAATGTATTAATCATCATAGCCAAAACGTACATATTTTTTGTTTTAGGTCCGACAATATCAGGCATTTAATTTTAATCGAAACGTACTGTATACGTACACGAGTCATGGATTTGATGGAAGCAGAAATTTGAGAAAAATTGAACTGGGTGCGATGGTAAAGCTGAAGGGCGGTGCTGAGTGGAAGAGGATGGGTAAATGCCAATACCAGATGCTAACAATAGGGCGGGTGTGATCGTGCATATTGAATTATTAAATTCAAGGCCTTAGCTAATTGACCCGTCTCAATTCTCATTATCAGACTTGCGAGGATTACCTGATGCCATTCCACGTATGAAATATCCTATACCTCTGCCAGTACACTTGGGTAATTTAATTATAGTTTCCTGAAACACGTTACAAGAACTTTTGCCAACCCTACTCGCTCTAATAAGCTCTTATGTGCCTACACGAGACTCTCTAGAAGTACTTTTCATAATTAATCTGCAAGTTATATAGCCTCGTGAGTGTAAGGTTACTTATGGAAAACCTTCCTGTTTCGGAGAGTATATACCGGGACTGAGCTTAATGGTGCTAATAATCTGATAGGATTTAAGGGATTTTTTTTTTGTCGTGTCAACAATTGAAAGAGTTCTAATGGGTTTTGCTAGAGATCTTTCGAAATGAGGAGAGTATTTCTTATCAGTATCACCTATCATGGGATCACGTTACTATAGCGTGAAGAAACGTAATTAACTTCGGACATAGAATCACTCAAGAGAAATTGAAGCAAGGGATCCTTTTTGATCCTTCGTCTTTGCCGCTTTTCCTAAGAGCTTTGTATCCCTGGATCTACGGTAGTCTCTAGATAACGAATTTTAATGGATCATAAGAACGAGCTCATATTTCTATTCATTATTTATCTATCAATTCGCATTGTATTATGGTGTCGTGTCTGACACTTTTTTTCATCTTCTTATTCCCGTCGAATGGGTGAATCATTAATTCATGAAAGTTCTGTGCGAAAGATCTTGTTAAAGAATGATTTGTCTGCTGCGAAAGTTTTAGGGATCGAACGATATATGTTATTTGATCATTTATTAGGTATTATGGAAATTTGCCAACTCTTCTTTATATTCGCTGGGATGAAATCTACCTGGGAATATATTTTACATGGGAATGAATAGTTCCTGTTTCGTGGAGATAATTCGTTGAAATTAAACGTGGCTGCCTTTTATCTTTTAGATTGGTATCTGGTCTGTGATCCTCTTGAGGAGATTTGCAAAAATCTTGTGAAAATCTGCCATGAAATCGTTAGGTCGTTTCGTGTTTTTAGAGGAGACGCCGTTCCATTTGAATCCGAGACGATCGCGTGATTTTTCCTTTTCGATTCTCTGAAGCTTTCGGAGCTTTTGTTGTATCAAGCGTAAAACTCGCGATATCAGAACCGTTTAGAGCCAATCTGTTGTAGGTATACAGATTGGAAAGTGAAGAAACTGAATGGGCAAGATCAACGCAAAAGAAAACCGACAAAAGAATAATTTATTTGAAGAAGAAAATTGGAAAATTAAAAAAAAGGAATCGAAAACGGTTTATCTTATTTATGTCAGCCATATATACTATATATGGTATATATGTATGTAAATACATATATGTACTGCTATTCAACCATAACTCACCAACTGACATTAACGTATCCATTTGATTCCTATGTTAAAACCAACTTTATCTGGTGCGTCTCAGCTGTGTAGCACGATGCACGATATACGATAACCAATCATACTGCTTAGAGACCTAATCAGTATAAAAATACTAATAATTCCTAGGAATGAAAATTCATAAAATTTTGGATTAACGAAATTCAATATTGTATTTGCCATTCGATTATGGCTGTCTAAATAACCTACAATTCCTACTCGCTTTGCGCTTCGTTCATGTTATCGCATCTCTCTGGCCAATAGAAATACAATTTCAAAGACGTGATGTGGAATTCTAATGCCTGAACCAAGTTTAATGTCTGGCAAAACTAAACAGAAAATGACTCGTGAATTTATTGAGCGAAATGGAATAAAGCACATCAAAGATCAAAGCAAGAACGTCAATGAATACTCGAGCTGTTTACTCAAAGTGAATCTTCTTTTATGATACCATCTTGCAATTTTCTCAAATAATAAAACTTTATTTTCTTCAACAGAAGTAACTGCGAGCAGCACAATCCAGCCGTACTTGTGATTGTTTTACAAGAAGGACGATCCTTCAGCCCAAAGACCGTAAATTATTTTCGTGTCAAGAGTCACGAAGTCTTCTGGATTACTTTACCCCTTACTACAGATATATATCGCCAACCCTTACTACCCAACGCTATAAATTGTGATCTTTGCTGGAGAAGAGAAAAAAAAAATACAATCTGGCCTTGTCCTGTAATTTTGTCAAGATGCTGGAATGGACCACTATGCTATAACAAGTGCCCTCACCGCAGCAGTAGCTGTACTGGATAACCTAACAGGGTTTATGTGTACAGTCGAGTTACTGTGTATGCAGATGATGAAGAGTAATAACGGTACTGCGTGCTTCATCCTACGCTGAGGAGTTTATCTAGACTCGATGATTGATGAGACTGATACGTACATCTGTACACATATCTATGGATTATAGAGAGAAATAAGGTGGAAGCTGGAGAAAATGAAAAAACCGTGAGTTTCTAAGTTAGGTAATGGCTTTCCATTGGCAACAGGGCGAATTCGCACTTTATACATATGGACTGAGCTTGAGACGTGAAATTCTCTGAAGAGGGATGAATACCCATCATACGTGGCACCTTGTCGTTTTTGAAGCTCAGATAAGAAAAGGAATACAGAACTTTACTCTCCTTGATTTTCTACAGTACACAGATTTATTTATCATAAGATAACTCTCTTTCGAAGCTAGTGTGCTTATATCTCTTCTGGACATGAGTCCAGGGGGAATTTTGTAGAATCGCGAAGATGTCTGTTGTTCCTGTGCTTCGATAAGAATTCTTAGAAATCATGATAAATGGATATACAACGTATGTTACATATGATTCGATACTACATGGAGTTTTATAACGTGTTCTGTAGTATTTTTTGTTATTTACAATATGGAATTATATGAGTTTTTTTTTTTCGTATTTTTGAAATTTACATCTTTTACTGCTTTTCTGCTTTGTTGGATATCTTACGAGATCCTTAAGCTTGAGGGCTTTACTCTGGCGCTGCATAAATTTCAAGGAATGCATACGGGCAGATTTGCGTATTTCGATCTTTCACGTCGTAATCTTGTATTTTTCTTCTTTCACAGGATTCCAGTGATTACGTTGTCAGTGAGACGCGAGTGAAAGAAATTCAATGAAAGAAAAAGAGCGAGATCCTTTAATCCTTTATGACGTCTGATGAAAGCACACGGAGAAAGTATACGAGTATAGCGATAACGTAGAAGGTAGAGAATTTTACGATTTCCATAAAAAAGTAGACGTTACCGTATCTTTTTAATATGAATATCAAACAATGTTACATTATTAAATTATATTTTATTTCTTGAAATATCCAAATATCGATCCTCGGTATTATATACTTTATACAAAAAAATTAATTTACTACTTCCTTTCATTCGTTCTCAGTATTACCAATTTTTTGAACAATTTTATCCCCAGTATCATCTTCATTATAAAAATTTTCTACAGCATCCAGTATTCACGATACCTATATATTTGTATGTTATTATGATCATCACCAATCGATATCGACAGACAGTTAACAGGTATTATTTTTTTAAGTACAGATTCCAAGAAACCACCTTGTGGTCTTTCTTATGATATCTTGTAGAATCGATAACGACTGGCAATCGAATAAAGAGGGCTCTGTTGGTCTTTTTCAGCTCTGGTACTTCGATAAAACCGTCTGGTACGTGTCAAACAATTTTATGAGACCCGAAAAGTCTGCAAGTCCTCGCTGACTAGATCAGCGCCCTTCTCGTGCATCGCGTAAACGAGAAACCGAAGACTTTTGTCCAGGGCAAATTAAAACCCATGTCCTAATTCCAAGAAAGGGTCCAGGGCATGGCATGCAGAGGACTGGCCTCTCCCATGTACGTAGAAATTTGGCCCACGAGGCTCTTTTAAAAATTGGTCCAGAGTTACACTTCAGCTTCCACCACAGACAGATCACTGTGCAAACAGTAAACAAAAAGAACACATCACCACAAATAGATTTTTATCCCAAATCCGTTGTCATCATCATTAAATTCTAAATCAGCTGGCAGAATTCACGTTCCTCTTTCGACGCAATTTACAGGTCTCGAGATGAATTCACAAGGGTAGTTAAAATTATTGTAATCGTTATAATATAATTTAATGCAACACTTGGAAAAGTAACGAAGTTCGTTTCTTCCTTCACTCTCATTTCCTATTTTAATTTTGTTCCCTGATTCAATTACTTTTTCCAGTATAGTATTTCCTACCTGAATTCTACAATTCATTTTGAATTCCTTGACAATCTTGTATACTCGTTATGTCACTTTGGCTTGTGACTCCATACAATTAATTCATGTATTACTGTTCACTTATATAATACAGCATCTCAATACTTGTATCTGGCATTTTTTATTGATCCAAATTTAAAAATTATTTCAGGAATCTATAGACAATCAATAAGTATTGTCGAACTTCCTGAAACCTCTTAAAATCTCAAATTTCCATTTCCCGTTACAACGTCTACATCTTCTTAAGATTTGTCTGTATTATTGAAACCTTTTGTATGGTCCCATAGGGTGAGGACTTATAACGAATCTAAGGATGCCTTTCAGAGAATTTAATTTTTTTTATTGTCATTGCTTCAGGTTTCTACCCTACTGACTTCGTGGCTGAGAAGTTATTGTGAATAAGTACCGCATTGTAATTTCCGTGGAAGTCTGCCTGCGGTAGAAGATAGAAGATACAGAAGTGGTAAGACGATTTTACGCTGAGATGACTCTGGAGCATTACATTCCCCTTCCATGACTTTCCTTATCCCGGAATAGAGTCTTATGGTTGACTGCCGGCTGAATAATAACGCCACCCGTTATATAATCGTTAAGAAATAGGTATCCCCCCTGTCTCTCTCTATGCGACAAGGTTAAAGTCCTTGCGGAATATTCTAGGATTTTACCTTCGTCTGTATCTACGGTAGCTGTTTTCATCTTTGATACCTGTAAATTATTCAGACATCTAATTCGTTTCGTACTTTGAGAATCGCGTCTGTATATAAGCTCATCCTGAGGGAGCTTTCCTATAGGAATAGCTACGCGCCAGTGTGGAAAATTAGCTTCCGATTTTTCTTGCCTTCTCTTGAAACTCGAGCAGACTTATTTCTACGCTCACCTGTGGTATCCTGAAGAGACGAAGTAGATTCGCCACCTGAATTGACGTTACGGAACTTGCAGCTCCCACCACGCCGCTTATTACTTTCCTTACTGCTGTCTTGTTGCAGTGATACTCGGCACCATCGATGTTGCTTATCGAACCTGGAATAATAAATTTGTATCCTGCAGATTATCGGGCATCATCGAGAATATCGTACAGATTGTCAATATTGTAATTCGATTTTCTTGGAATATGACTTTTCGCAATATTTAATAAATAAATTTTCCTCCTTCCAGTCCGCACGTATCAGCTGACTTATTAGAAACTTTGAAAAACTTTCTTCGAGTAACTCTTGATGAACTTTGACAATTATTATTCATCGTCTTTTGCAACGAAAAAATTTCTACTAATCAACAAACTCTTCTCGCCACTTGTTCTCGTTGATTTAAAATATTATACTTCACCTTCTGTAAGGTTAATTTGACATGAACGAGTCTGATAATAGTGATAATGAATCTTTCGTAAAATCATTTTACGGCCATTATCGTTAACTCTTTGACTTTGTTCGCTCGTGTACAAAAACTTGTTTCAACTTTCTGTAAAACTTGTCGAATAGTTTGCTGCTTCCGCTTCGTAGACCTTTCTCAATGAAATTCAAATTTATAGTGAATTACCGTCACCACCGTTTTACGTTGAACCTGGCAACAACTTACAAAGTACTATAATCTCGTCCATAAGCGAACTGGCTTTTATCGTTTTACATTTAAAGTAGTTTCTAAGCTGTACTTGGCTACCTTATAAATTTTGGTATCCCAATCATTGAATACTGAATTATATACCCAATTACGAATTATAAGATCGATTAAAATCTTTATAAAGCATTAAAACACTGTGTACAGTTTAATACAAAATTATGACATTTATTTAATTCTAAGAATGATTTATTGCCAGGTTAACCATTTATAATTTTAACTAACGTCACTGAAATACCAATGATTGCTAAACCGTGTATACTAATTTGTATATTGAAATGATAATATGCAAATACGTGGGAAGCATGAGATGTTCAATTTGTATGATTATTATAATTTTCGAATACGCGTGAATTAATTATTGAATGCCGACACAATATCCATACCCGTTATTAGTACAAGCGGCAATTAATATTTTACAATTAATCCAATCCACACAGTTCTCAATGCCAGAATGAAAAGAGTATCGCCGAGCGATCGATAAATTAGATAATTGAAAATAATAAAGCTCGGTTTAAATTAGCGCGGCAATCCGATCCTCTGCTGTATCTAGAAAATCTCATTATTGGCATTCGCTGCAGCGAGTTTCGAGGCGATTCTCTTGTTTTCCATTAACTAAATTACTAAGCTCGAAATTGCTAGGACTGTTAGATCGATAAATTGGAAATAGAATTAACCAATAATCCAAAGGCAATTAGAAATAACCACTTTCACAATGGACAATCGAGCACGTTTTCCTTCACCTTTATCGTTTAACGCTAATTTTATTATCGTTACGTACGATAAAGCGAAATTGTATCCATGTCTTACAAGTTTATAAGCTGCCAATAATTTTCACAATGACAAACAGGCTTTTTATTGGAATAATATAAATACACAACTATTCGCAAACAAGCAGTTTATTGCTGTATCTTATGCCGTGTATACAATGCACTACCCTTGTTCAACACCTGTTGAATACTGTTGCGTTATAGGTAGGCAAATGCACGAGTTACGTAATTCCTAGAGCTTAATGTTAAAGTTTCGAATTTATGCGTTCATACAATATTTGTATCAATAATTATTCGACGTATTGTGCATACTGATTTTAAAGGACAATGCGCCATTGGCTAATTTATAAAAGCGCCAGGGGTCGCCTGGAAAAAGGCAATTTGCTATATAGAAAACGTTAAATCATTGAGCTTTACGAGACCGTAAAAGCATGCTGGTTCTAATGGGGTTGCTCGATTTCGTTATTTATTTTTTTCCCCTGTAAATTAACTTGTTAAATTGTACCAGCACAATACACGCAGTCATTAAGTATCTGTATATCTGGTAAATTAATAAAAATCTTAATCGATCCCTTATTGACTTTGATCATGAAAATTTCAAAAGGGGGTGGAATTATTTTTTTCACTTACGATTAATTCCAGGGGTGCTTATGTATTTGTACAATAACATTAGTGTTAAGCAAGATGGAAAATGTTGATACAAAGTTTGTTAACGATTACTTAATCGATAATCTCCTGAAATATTCTGAATCTCAAATGTGATATATACTAATCTATTGGCCTGGGCGGATTTACACTTTGATCCTTGGAATAATTCAAATATCTCGTCCTATTGATTTATGCTAATACTGGGAGTTAAATTCATGTAGCGTTTTTCGCGACAGTCGAGGAGTTCTTGAGTTCTTGATAAACGTTAAAATTTCATTGAGAGAAAATTATTTTGCTATTTCTAAAAAAAAAAAAAAAAAAAAAAACGCAAGTGTTTACATCACTTGATACATTTTTTTGAGACCCCTGACAATTACCTTAATTTTGTGGAATTCCCATGGGAAATGTATGGCTGTATGGCGATTGTCCATTAATTTTTTGATTAAGATGAATTATTGTAATATTGGAAGAATAAACGTGCCTCATGTGGATTAATTTCGTCCGTAAGCAATAAGGCTGATTTTACTTTTTTGGTAAGCAACCTTCAACGTTATGCTCGTTATGGGTAAATGAAAAATATTTTTTGCAAGCCTATCCTGAGATAGCTTGATAATAAATGCAAGCTTTGTTACACTGGTTTTATCCAAGAATAAATGAAGATGATTCTCATGGGAATGAGGCAGAGTATCCTACGATTATACAATAGGGTGGAAAATACTGTTAAGAAAGTTTCTGGTTGTAAAGTTGCAATAACCCCATGTACATTTAGCCGTAAGGAATTTTCATGAATATTTGTTTATAATTAAACCGCAGGTTTCGAGAGCAAGAATCGTTTTTACGGGTATCATAAAAGAAAACACTATTTTTTTCTAATTAATAACGAAATCGACAGTACGCACAAAAAAAAAAAACCTTCATCTTTTCTCAGATAAAATTTTAATTAATCCACGCATGTCACATTTCACAGGCTCCTTAATATCTTTGACGATTAATTAACCTTGCGTTATTGTATTTCATCTTTTCGTACCATACTCTCTTCCCACGTTGTTCATTCGTCACGAGTTTTGTTGGAGTAAAAAAGAAGAGTAAAAACATAGCAAAAAGAAAACTCATGAAAAACTTATGTGAACAATGAAAAACGATTTCACGAAACTCGTTCCCATTTCTGTCTTTTCCTCCACTACATTCCTGTCTTCAGTCTCTATCTTTTTATTTCTTTCAGAACCACAAAAACGTCCTCGTCAATAAAGCATACTTCAGCTTAATGCTGAAAGCACAGAGATTCCAGTGGAAAACCAAACGCCACAACAATACACGGCGTTATTAAGGCATCTGGAATGACACTGACCGATGGTTTTATTATGTGACTCGATGGTTGAAAAGCTAAGCTTTCGCAAAGTTCACAAACACACCAATGCCAAAATCCCATGTTGTCATTCGACGCACGTCTGATTTCATCCGGAAGCTCATTTCCTATCAGGTCGGTTTGACGAATTGGTACGCTGGAATACCGTAACCGGCTAAATATTGTGAAGGTACAGTCTGCCTTGAAAGCTTCTGCGCTCCAGCTATTTCCATCGGACTAGTTCACCCTCTGTATATACATACCCCTGTAACACCCCCATTCATTCCGCGTGAATAAAAAGTAGGTAAATGCGTTCTCATGCCGAATGTGTTACCCTGGTTTTTTTTTCTTCCTTATTCCACCCTTAACCTCACACCGTATATACCAACGAATGAATAATGTATTATAACAATTTACATGGAGTTACAGCATATTATTAATTCTTTTAGAAATAATTAGGCGTGCCGTTCCAATATGGGTTTCTTCGTAAACTTGTTAAAGGAAGTCATTAAGGGCTCTTTTTTTCTCTCCCACTGACAGGTATAATTATATAGCTATATTTTTTTTAACAATTCAGAACGCGTTTGGAACATGGTTATGAAAAAATATACATATATAAACTTGTCAAAGGGTAGTTGTGAGGACGTGTATCACTCAGAACGGCAAGCAGATGTTTTTTTTTTTAAATCTAAACCTTTAGCCAAGTGGCATTGGAGTTCTAACCTAATCTAACCTAAGGAAACCATTTCTTAGCCCATGACAACTCCGAGTGTTCAGCATGCATTTTTTTTGGAAATTCGGTATGAGTGCCTCTTTATGGTCCTGACAGTATACCTTAGGTATCAAGATGCTATCAGGTCCGTCCTGATAAACACCGAGAGTCCTCATAACTGCCAATACTCAAGAAAAAAAGTTCTTAGACCTACCCTTCTTAAATAATATATTTATTTTCGCCATTGTTAGCGGCATATCTATTATATAAATTACCCATATATGACAATATATATATATAAATACGCCATTGTTGAACGGCACGTCTGTTATATAAATTATCCATATATATATATATATACTACATATATGTATGTAGTAGTAAACAAAAGTAGTTTTTCTTGAGCAAACATCCATGATCGAGCTTTCCACGAAATATGATATATCTTCGCTCCTGGAAAGGGGGCACACGGTACCTTACTCCTTCTTAGAAAGTCACAAGCTTTTATCTCAGGATCGTGGTTTTCTATACAAGGAACAAGAAAGCTCGCGCGTGCCGTGAGTACAAGCTATTTTCCTGAGACAAAAGCTTCTTTCTTGGTAGAAGCTTTTGCTTAGGAACATACAAGTTGTAGAAATAACGTGGTGTACGAGTCTTTGAGCATTGGGGTAAAATGGGAGCTTAAAGATATCAACCCCAGCCAATGGTACCCTCCAGTATCTACTTCTCTTTTTACGAGATGCAATTAACGTTTCTCTTTGCTTTTATTTGCAGACTGCACGAAGAAAAGAAAGCGACGTACCAGCCAACGTACTCGTGGTATGCTTATATCAAAATTGCACTTTTTACTGGTTAGACTGAAGTATTTTTAAGGATTACGTAAAGACTAGTATTTTTTTTTTAATGGTAAATTAACCCATGAATGGTCGAGGGATTTTGTTCTCCATTTCAGAAGCATTGAGTTTTGGTGTCTGAGACATCCCCTATGCACCTAATACTGAGTTAATAACGTTTTTGGATTATTTTTCGGATATATTTTCATAGGGTCCATGAGTTTCGTTGAAATAGCAAGTTTTCTGTTATTTTTCATTTCACGTTATCGTGTTACATTTATTTTTATCCAGAGTGCAATTTATTTTACGTATAATTGACTTAGGGCAAAACGCAATATAAATCAAAGCCACCCCCTGTCGAATGAAAATTTTGAATAAAAGATTTTTGGAATATTTCCATAGTCCATACGTTTTTCGAATCCTATCGAACAACGCTTATCGGTTAACCGAGAAATATAAGTGTATCAGACTACACGTAGATTTTTCCATGAAATTATGTCCATGTTATTTGTAACTGATATTTTTTTTCTTTTTTCGTGGAAACTGTAGGCGTGAGTATTTCAATATTTTTTAAGGGAGCCATTTCGATCATTCGTCTTGGTATCACCATTTTTTTACGGCTTTTTCAGATACACGATTTATTCATATGATTTATTTTTTTGACAGTTTTTTTTTCAATATTACTTATGTCAATTTATCTTCACCGCGGAACCCATCAGAACGGACGGTAGCATAACGGATCTTTTAGATTTTTGGGGTCGTGTGTAATCGAGAATGGCACAAGAAACGTCGACTTTTGGGGGTCGCGTAAAATCGACAAACGCTGCTGGATGCGCGGACTGGAGTAGACGTTACCGGAAATACACGGCCGCTCAGGCTGTAGCTTATGGTAGAGAGGGTCGGAGTAAACGTCAAGCAAATAGTCCGGAAGGCAGAGAACAAGCGAAGGAGAACGTAAAATAACGAATCGGAAGCTTGAAAATAGGAATCCTTCAACAGTTAATAAATTAGGAATGTTCACTGGAGCTGGTTCAGCTAATCTGTGGAAGTCGAGAATTGTATCCGTAGGATACACGAGGGTGCGCAGTACCACTGCGTTGCACTGCACCGGAAATAAACACGGAAAATCCGTAGGATTTTGTTAATTCTGCGAGAACTACACGACTAAGAACTTTCCGTAATGTGCAGACCACGCAGTCAGAAAAATTAGCAGACAGCAACTCGAGCCACCTAGTGGGTGTCCCAAGACAGACTGCTTTGACGATAGTCAAAATAGCGAATTTCGAAAAAAAAATCATTCTGATTGGTCGATAGCTCTTTAACCGATTTCCTTCCACTTCCCATTAATCTGTATTGAGAGTATCTTTTAGCAAATCAGTAACCTAACAAACCGGGACATCCTCCTCGACCGCTTCCCCAGGGCATAGGACGAAATCAGGGCTCGACGTCCTCAATTCGGCGGACCAGGATGTTTCTCCTCTGCCCTTAACCCTATCTAGCCCATTGCCTATCTCCAGCTGAGTTTCGGTGGTAATACACCTGGACTTCTGCAGGTCCGTGGGGACGTCTGGTCCGGTGCTCTTTTTTTTTGTCGGGCAACTCGTCGCTTCAAGACTATTTCTCCAAGGCAGATTCGAGCACCTCGAGCTCGACTCAACAAGACGAATCATTCGAGAGTATTGGGGTAACGTACAAAGAAGGTAGATTCTGAATAGGGTGGCGACTCGAAGGGAACCAGAAAGCGTGAACGTTATCCGAAACGATAGATGGAGTCAGCTGTCAAAGTCTTGTGACTTTGAATTGAAAAATTACGTAACACTAAATATATGTGTCTTTCGCATGACACTTTTTTACCTGCTGCCTGTAGAGTCTTGGTCAGGGATCAATGAAAAAAAAAGTATCGAAATATTTCCATGTCGAAAACGATTTTTATTTTTTTTTTTTCATAAAATCGTAACAAAAAAAAAGTTTCCACGAAAATACTCGTGGGCTCATTTGAAAACGTTTTTATATTGAATGCGACTAAGCGTGAAAGCGAATGCAATAAAAGTGGTTCTATTTAGATTGGATGCTGCGGCGGGAAACACGTTACGTATTTACGGTCTTGAATGAAATTTCACGAAGCTTCCCGGTACAGTTGCGTGTCCTATAATTTTAGTGGAAAGTGTCAAGGGTGTAAGAGGTGACATGAGGTAGTATTAAATCTCGTCCTATGGAAATATTTGCCGTTAACAATTTACATGCGAATATTATATACGGAAATGATTAATTAAATCTGTTAAGTTAATGAATAATGACTGTACGTGTTAAAGTTGTCAATTAATGTGAAATTGGCGAAAATTTAATTAATCATTCGAGAAATTTCATTTGTCAGTCTTTACTTCGTCTTCCGTGTATTACCAATCGAGGAGACGTACCATTTAGAAAAAAAAAACTTAAAAATAAATATCAGAAAAATTTTCAAAATTTTAATTCAAAATATTTCAGCACATCAATTCAAGACATATGTTACAAATTTATTAATATTTACTGCTAAAGGCGAATATGAAAAATGTGTTATCTTTAATGAAAATGAGAGTTTATCGATCACCCATTTTTTTTTCTATAATACCACAATCACCAACGAGGAGAATAATGATATCTACGGCTATGGTACGATATGGTTTTGTTCCTGATCTATAGTAAAGATAACGATTCTTTCGTGTTATCAAGATATAAGAAGACGTCTCCCGTTTTATCTAGAAAATCTCTACCTGTTTTCTTCTCTTTGTTATACAGCTCATGAATCGCGAATTCCCATGAAAGCATTTCTAGGTATCTAATCTAGTTTTAAAGCTCAAAATGGAATTATCATAATGGACCTCTTACGTGTCCCGTCGGAGACTACGAGGAAGTTACTCTTTTCCTGAGGGAATCCGAAAAGGAGTTCTGGAATTACATCGTATACATACGCTCTTATCTGCATACAGAATGAAACGAAAATTCAGGATTTGAATCTATACGTATTTCTGTAATGTATGTATCCATATATATGTATATATATGATTTTTTGTTCTTTTCGAAATTCATCATAAAAAGCAGAAAGGGGATTCATCGCGGTACATTATACGGGAGATTGACGAGTGTTGAAACGTCGAGTTTTCAATATAACGTGTAACGCACGAGATAGAAATGGAAGAAAAAATGTATATACGTAAAATTGCGCGATTTTGCAACTGACATTTTGACAATGACAAAACGCAACGGCATAAGTCGTTTAAGAAAGTTTGTGGCAGATGTTTTTTTTTAATTTGAGGTTAGATCATATTTCGAAAATTTGATGTTATCAATAATAGAGAGTGGACCATTTGAGATAGGGAAGTGATGCAAGAGTTTCGTTCAGAATTTTCAATTAGATTTTCAAAATTTCATATATGATATAGTGTACAGTGTCAAAGGGTGCATTGTTATCTATTATACAAGATTAGGCCTTCGCGACGTAAAATTACTTCGACTGAATAGATCAGCAGAATCGTGGAGTGATAATCCAATTAAGGAAGTAATCTCATTGGTATGTACAGAAACTATACCTATATACAGTGTAATATTGTGGAAATATTATTTCAGTGACAGCCCTGCGGTTTATTATGGTTTATCGATATTTGTGCAGCTGACAAGTAAAGTTTAAGGGTCCTGTATTTGGATCAGGGAATTTCTAATTGATTTACCCCGAGTACTAATAAGAGTCGTGAGCGTTTATTGTTAAAATTGTATAAAACGACTTCGTCGTAAAATGAATTTTCTTTGTACTCAAGTCAGTGAGAATAAAGGGGTCGTCTTATTAAACCGAGCTGATTATCAGATGAAAAACTTGTAATTAACGCTTACGTAGTTAGAATATCCACCCGGCCGTCATTTTCGAATCAAATTGCCTGCCGGTGTGCTTCGTAGAGATAACTTTTATCTTCAACCCTTCAACTCGACCTTCTAGTCTATCGGTAAACCATTCGCCTAGAGGCTACCATTTCGAAGGGTTATACCCAAGAACGATTTAATGAATCAGAGAGACAGGATCATAAGACTTGTCAGCCGCTCCTTTTATTAAACGAATACGAAAAAAAAAAAAAATTTTTTTTCTATACGTGAAATTTTTTTTATTAGGCGATCGATAATTTTTCTTCGATCTTCTACTATCTTTGTATTTCGTGTGACGCTTCTAGACTGATAATATTATATATCGTGAATTTACCATCTTATATATGTTTTATGTACAATATTTGCATGGGTAAAGACAGTATAACGCATATATTATAGACGGTATCTTTAGTGGGATTTTGCCTTGCTAATTTTCGTAGGTCTAATGTATAATTTTTCTTTATTTGTTCTTGTAGTAAATTATGTGATACTGCTGGAAGAACTTTATCCCAAGTGATAATAAAAATGGGAACAAGTAAAAGATGCTCGACAGTGCCGAGGTAAAATGTTGAAATCCGGCGAGAAGTTATTGCTGGGGGCGGGAGCGAGAATTTTATTTGTAAGATTCAACGTGGCAGCTTGCGCCGGATGGGGAAGGTATAAAGTAACGGAATCATCGAAGGTCCAATAAGAGTAAGATCTGCTGCTGTTACTACTGGTGAACGACGAATTGTTTCCAGGATGCTTCTGTTTTAGTTTATTGTTGTCCTTGTAAGCAGTCATAATATTTCTAGGTTTTATATGGAGCTAGCTTCTCTAGGAAATTATCACCGGCTGTGGAAACTGCTTCTGTTATGATTCCAGGGAGAGGAAAAATTAGCCCGTAAGAAAGAGAGATGGTGGGGCGGGGGGAGGGTAGAGGGAGAGAAGATCGACATTTTGATTATCTTGGAAATTCGGCCGGGTGAATTAAAGCCTGCCGCAGGATAGCAGAATTGGCGTGGGGCGTGGATGAGAGACGTCAAATTAGTTTCACACTGTATAAATTCCAGTAGTGTAAAACGTTAAATTTAATTATGTAAAATCGTAACTTTAACAGTCGTCGTCTATAGCAAGAAACGTGCATTTAGAACTCTGAATTTTCACGGCTGCTAATCTGAAATATTTATTTGAAGCTTTTATCTTATATTACTCCTTTTGCTTTTAGCAGAGATTTCCCGTGATGGATATATAATTCTTTTTTTTTTCTACTTTGTGGTCTTGGCCGTCGGGACGCTGCAGCGATCGACGTCCATACCTATCTGGTACACCTTCCTCGGGAAGCACAACCACTCGTCTGTTTCACAGTATGGTGGGTTTGCTGGTCGACGATGCGTGACAGCCAACATCTTATCGTAGGTTCGCAGCTTGCAGAGCTTTTCACCTACGAAAAGTGGAAAAGCTCGCTGGCTCGTCTGAAATTCGTAACGCCTCACTGAAACCAGCAACCTGTGGATATTTGGTCAACGCGCTGGATATTCGGGATAACGAGTATTCGCAGATTAACCATTGTCAAGAATCGCAACCTTGCGAAAAATTCGTTCCGTCGGTGTGTACGTATACATGCGAAGGATACGCGTTGCCAAGGTAGAAAGCACAATGAAAAATAAAAGAATTCGTAAATTTGTAATATTATTTTGAGAAAAAAGTTGGTATTCACGAATTTTCCGTAACCATAGAATTTTTTATGTGAAACAGTCGACACCCCAGCAGTCGGTGAATCATTGTGCATTGTGCTTTCGTGATATTTCGTATAAGGTGCAAACATTACGAAATTACGTTTTGAATTGCGTTAAAAACTTTGTTCCACTTCGAAATGTCGTATTGCAATATAGGAATGCCGTAACAAGTGCTTTCTTTTCAAGAAAAGCCTCATCGCGCTACGCCGTGCTTGACTCCTGACCCTGCTGCACCTTCAGGGTACTTCACGACCTTTGAAAATCTTTTAGGTTTAAAATGTTGCACGGACTTCGCGAAACGTTGCTGTGAATTTGTCTCCTTAGTGCAAAGCAGTAATGAAAAAGTGAGTAATGAGGAAGAGAGGAGAAAAGAAGGAAAAGATATTCGGAGGTGAAAATTTGAAGGAACGGTGCTGCTGCTAGCGGAATATTCAGGAACCTTGGGAAAGCCTGTCTGTAATCACCCTCTGCATACTTTAATGAAAGCTTCGAGACAGTATGACGTCAGGTTGTGTGTCAAAGCTGTACCGAAAGTTCGCCGGTTTGCCGCAACAACTTGCAAAATTTTCAGATTTCTAGGATGCCGACGTGCTTGTTAAAAGTTTTGCGCGACTGCCTCCTGACAAATTGATATATTTGTTATATGTTATTTGGAACTTTGTTAAGTGCATGGAGCGGTACAAGTTTATTGGAAAATTTTGAAAAAATATCGTCTGCACGTTTTTTATATTATCTCACACTTAAAGCCCGTTAATGACGTTGTTGGAGTTGTTTAATTTTTTATTTTTCAGTGTGGTATAATTTTTACCGTTAAAAGGTTAAAAATTCACCATGTGTTGCCATGGGAGCTTTTTCTCCTGAATTTTCCTTAGTCAGGGGGCTGTGCAAGTTCAATTATTCAACGCCGTCCACCAATCTTTGGAGCTTTTTCCCCCTGGTGCGAATTTTCTCCAAGGGGCTTTCTCATCCCTTATTGAAGGTAAATGACGATGGATTTCTGTGAAATCTGCGGAAATGAACATCGGCCTCGAATTCTTTCGCGTGTTTCGATGCTATTATAATATCTAGAGAAAGTTTATGTTCATTGCTCGCTGCTAAGGAAAATTAATTAATTATTGTACAATCATCCTTTTCGTTGAAATCCCTGGATAATTATTAAGAATTCAT
Source organism: Calameuta idolon (assembly GCA_030142285.1). Classification (NCBI taxonomy): domain Eukaryota; kingdom Metazoa; phylum Arthropoda; class Insecta; order Hymenoptera; family Cephidae; genus Calameuta; species Calameuta idolon. Next base: position 677,856 of record JARQSV010000007.1, on the reverse strand, counting down.
ATTCACTTAGGTCTTATTAAATTTTGCAAATTTTTATCACGTACTTTTTCTAACGTACAATTTTACCGTTACGTTTTCCATTCCTTTTTCAAATTAAACTTCTGTTCAGTGATTAGCGATTACTTGGAATTGACTCAAGTCGTAAAGTAATTTCTTCGAACTTTTTCTACTTTACCCTGCCTCCGATTTTTTCCTCTTATTAATCACAATAATCACCAATTTTAAAATGATCTTCTGAAGATACATAATTTCTATTATAAAGTTGAGAAAATATTAAAAATAATAACTTTCCCTGTTTACACGATTCCTGTCTGTTACATGGAATTCAACTTCATTGATTTCCGGAAAGCTCTTAAACACTTAAGGGTAGTCACGAATTTTTGTGTACTATGTGTCACTTCTTACAATTAGTAGATGGCAAACTTCGTTGGACCATCGCGCCTTTCGGCAGACAGTCTTGTTTTCGTAGAAGGTAACGAGAGGTTGCAAATGACAGGAAGAGAAATAATCTTCAAACGACCACACCCATTACCGAATGACATTGTACCAATACAAATAGGTCTTGTACAAACGAGACAATTTTTTCCCCAAAACAAAACAACTTAATAACAGAAGTCGTTACTTTTTTTCCATATCGCTTACAGTGATCTATAAAATAGAATGTTAAAAAAAAATTTTCTAATGCGGGATTACTTGTAAATTCGTTACGAATATTATTTTTTCTAAGAAATTTTAATTTTGAAAAATCCGTTGTGTCCTTATCTGTGGTTTATAATGCGTGTGTGATAACTATTGTCAGTAGCCCATTAGCCAGTATCCTTGAGAATTTATTTAAGCCATCGAAATGCAAGAGCTCCAAAGTGGTTGCGATCCTTTGGGACGCCCCCTGATATATGAGTTAACCTTCGTCTCGACAAGGATTGATGATTTCTAGGATTACGCGTTCTGAAAAGGTCCACAGATAATGACGTCCTCCGGTGCTGTTTCGCCGATAGGAACTGTGACATGGATCGCAACGAAGAACGAGGAAGATAGCCTTTTCGGATTTTCCGAAGGCATTCCTTCGGGCTTTTATCCACTGCCGTGGGACGCAGAAGGATTATTGCATGGTAACAGGAGGAAACCCAAAGGGAAGCGAGACCACAATTAACGACATGGATTAGGAGAACTTGGATCCAGGAATAGTCAGAATTTCATGAACACTTGTGTATCTAAGTATTCGCCTTGGACATTATATAAAATGGAGTCCCATGACGTTGTGTGAAAAAGTGCAGGTTTACGAGGACCCTTTGAAGCGATATGTGATGTCAAGAAAAAAGAGAAAAGAGGATGAGCGATACTCAGCGAAGGAAAGAGCAAGAGAGAGAGAGAGAGAGAGAGAGAGAGGGGGGAGGGAGAGAGAGAGAATACAGAGATAAGAGGAAAGTAGGTAAATGGGATAGATGCTGCTGTAATTTAGTGAATTGTTACCGAAGCCGTCGTCGAAGGTAGCTTTCCTTGCCAAGAAGAAGCTTAAAGTTCAACCTCAAAAAGATCCAAGGGTCCGTTAAAGTCCACCTAAGCTTCTTTAAGCTCATGATAATTTTTACGCTTCGATAAGACGATCAACCCTTGCCTAAAACCCACTCTCGACCGATGTATAAATGCCTCAAGAGATATTTCCTGTATTAATCGATACTGGCATGGTTCTGAGTTAAGAGGCCAAATTAAACCTGTATGAAAATAACCCTTATCGTCTTAGAAGATTCTAACTTCATAGAGACAATAGGGGTATTGTTCATCCGAATCTACCGGAACTTTCGAATACATGCGCCAACTCCAATACTACAGAGTATAAAGTACAGTTCCAAAGAAAAATAAATCCACGAAATTTTTCTTATCAACCCGGCAGTGGTTAGAGTATTTTTCAAAATTCTTTTTTGAACATAGTCATAACATTGTGCTATCAATTTTAAGTGATAAAAAAGTTCTCGATCCAAATGGCCTGGTAATCACAATCCATCGTATGTTATAGGAGAGGGGAGGGAGAAAAGGGAAAAAATAGGATCCAATAACCATTCAATTCGGGCTTAGCCAATAAGAGAGTAAAGGTTCCTAGTGATATTCCTATTTGAATGGCAGTGCACGTAACTGCAATTTCATTTCTTCAATTCCATGACACGCGGATATCGCCACCATCCCCTATTCGATTAATAGTTGAATCTACCTCCGTTTATGGTATTTCCAACATTTTTCCGAATTGCCTTTGTCTTCTTCTCCCTCTGTCCACGACCTCTATTTATTTCGTGAAAATAATACGTGATCCTCTCTATAGTCCATTCTGTATAACTGTCTAATCTTCCACTGTCCACTGTAGGTCCTTTAACGTGGAGTTACCTTCAAAACCTATTTATGCTCATATTTCCTCTAACTTAGTAGCACTACATATTACAGTGGACATTACGAAATGCAGGAAACATTCACGCTACTAGTTTGCCGGAAATTCCTCTGGTTTCTACAGTCACAGTGACGTAGGTTTACCCAGATGAGTGTCTACGTTTGCTGACTTCGTATTACTGGCTATGCTAGCCTCTGTCAAACTGGTTAACCATTCATGAACAGTATTCGCCTAACATGTTACAATATCAAGTTGAATAGAAACTGTTGAAGGACTTTGAATATACGTGGGTATAAGTACCATGCATTGATAGGGTATATGTATAATAAAACCATAAACGTATTCGATATCGTTTTGATAAAATAAAATATCTCCATATTTTTTTTGCCACAAAACGAAAGAGCACACACGTATACATATGCTAATAAATTTGACATGGTACCAATTTTTCAAAATTCATATGAACATTAATTATTTTTGTAATTTCCTGATATTTCAAGCTTCAATTTTTCAATTTCAATTCCATTTCTCCCTTTAACTAATCCCGCTTCCATTGTCTATTATGACTTTCATATTGATTTCATATCCTGGACAATTAGCCATTGTCAAATGTAGAGCCGCAGAATACACAAGAATTTTGCAAAACGGCCTCTGTTCATTGCACGCAATGAATTTATCGAAACCCACGGTGCTATCTATAGATATAACTTTGCCATAGATTCTAATTAATTATTCCGGCATGATAATTGGTAATACGTAGCAGCCATCAATGTCTCTCATTAGCTTCGATCGGCTGCAGGAAATTAGATAATTCCTATTCCAATTCTGTCTGCATTGTCCCGATATATGACATAAATTATAATAAGCGTAAATTTATCAAATTCTTGAATATTTCAACCGATGATATTATTTTTCATTAAGGCTCATCCAAAATTGATAAGTCTTCTGCGCACGAAAGATACAGCTCTGCTGGTATAGACGACTTAATCAGGGATAGCATTACATAGCGCATTAATCAACCAGAGCTTTGATCCCCAGGATCAAACCAAGGGTTATCGTTTGCACAAATATTGTAACCGGTACGTCACCGATTAGCTGTTCGTGCAAACGCACAAGAGACTGCTGACTTCCGTCTACTCCATATGTGACTTGCAACACGCCGCATATGCATGTCGAGGTATCATTAACATGGAAAATATCTAATAAGTATTTTCGCGTTAATTACGTTGTGCTACTATACTATCTTGTTTCCTATAAAGACAAGGATATCGCATATCCAAGTATATATTTGACTTTGAATTACCATACGGAGTTTGCCCTTAAAAAATACATCAAAATAATACGTGAGTCACATACTTATATTACATGTCTGTATGTTACACGTATAAAAGGACAGAAGAGAAGCAAGTACAGAGAAGTTCACGTCTTTAATTTCCCAATTGCCTGAACCGAGAAACCATTCCATCTGGGAGTATGTGTTATACTTGTTTTTTAACTTTAACTTCTTCCAAGTTTTCCTAAGTTCTTTACTCTGCCCACTTTAAGGTCTACGTTTCTGCTTCGTTCTTACATGCATGTGTGTGCACATATATGTGTATATATATAGATTTGTACTTTCGTACTTTTCTCACTGATTGCCAGCAGTTTCGATTGAAGAAGACTGTACCGGGTTCACAAAGTTGTACAGCACTTGGCTTTTACACGGCACCGTATCAGTTTTCGAATTCTTCAACCGATTTCAATTATTCGACGTAAAGAACCGTTAAACTTCATTATCCACGATGCACCTGAACCTCAAAGATGTTGATGGAATAAAAATGCTTGCTCCATTTTATTTTTATACATTACAGAGATCCACACTGGAATTATTATAATGTTTGTAATGACAATCGATAGCGATACTTGACGGGAAACTATAGAATTCATGCATGTAATTGCATAGGTGGTAGATGTATAAATATTGTTCGTGTATGATTATATGGAAAGTATTTGTCTAGTTGTATGCAAACTGAAGCTAAATATAACGATGATTATTCGAAGTCGTGATCGTAACACGCAGGAAGTTTATAGTGTTTTCACGCCCTTTGCTTTCCAAAGATCTTGTAACGTCAAGGTGAATTTATTTATTCTCACCTTTATTTTTTTTGTTACCAGATCTTTACGAGTACAATTAAATGAAAGGAAGCGCCGCTAACCACACAACTCGGACAGACATCAGCCCACAAACTCTATTTTCTCATTGGAATTCCGCAGAAGCGTTCGGTTGATTTAATTGGAACGCTCTCTGAGTTCTTGACGCATCGATCCTCAATGCGTGGAAAATACTCTTGGGATTACACGGGAGTTTGCCAAATGCCGGCTGTTTAATAAAGGTACGAATTCGGTATTTTTATTCGTGCGACTTAATTATTAAAATCATAACTGATAACGGGAAAAATTGCGTTAAAAATATTTTATACTCTCAGCCATTTGAGATACCTGTAGATTATACTTTATGAGAAATAAAATTGTTTGTATGGTTAAATGTAACTCTTTTCGAGAGGCAGTACCGAGTGGTGTAGAAAAATACAGACGAAAAGTAAAAGTCGGAAAATATTTGTTGAACAATTGCTCTTTAGTGTTCTCGCCCCTTTTGCAGTCCATGTCGATTAGTTCGACTAGAAAAGCTGCAGAGTGTGCTGAAATACCATATGTACGAGTTTATTTTTGTAATTAGCAATTTATTGGGTTAGCAGCGCGAAAACTGCTGTGAGGAAAATGTACACGTTTGAGTGGCAGGAAGAGTAGTTTTGCGTTATGGATGAAAAGGATCGGACGACATTTTTTTTCTTCATATTTTGTGGAGTTAACAGATTTTATATTTTAATTATCCGTTACTAATGACAGCATTTACTTGATAACACGTTTTATCCATAATCGTACAAATTCATGTAGGACGTTATACACACTGTTATAATTTGACATATGATATATACTGCATATGTAATTACACTGAGCTGAAAACGACGAATTTCTAGACACGTCATTAACTGTTCCAAATTATCTCTCACATACCGCACGTGTAATTATTTTATTTAATTCATCTTCGTTTCTCGATACGAGCTACATCGAAAGAAATTGATGGATTCTATTATCCCTAATCGAGCACGATGTTCGCTTCTGATACGTCACTCACGTAAGGGTAGAAGGTGGCAAAACTAGGCAATTTTCCTGTCAGTGAATTTCTCGAAATCTGTTCATAGCTCTTCGAAATTCACATTAATAATGCGGGCGAATCTGTGATAAAATATAAATCGATTTATGCACTTGCCAAGTCATAGCTTCATTGATCTAAGTGTATCATGCAACTTCCTAAGCAGAGATGTTACAGAACAAGATTAACATGGCTGAATTGATCTTACAGTAGATTTTAAAATTAAATGTGAATAATTTTTTTTTTATATTATGTTAATATTAATATAAATGTATCAGTTCTTTCTTTTGTAATTGTCTCTTTGTTATGGTGCCCTAAATAGGGTTAATTTGTGGACTCATATAGAGACGTTACAGACTCCCGTTAAATTATATGGGACCAAGTGATAAAGTTGTTTTGGGCAAGTTGTAATGCGGTATCTTAACCTAACCTAACCCAACCTAACCTGCGAACTGTAGACAAACGTTATTACCGGTACCAGAGAGTTCTGCATTCGATCGATGTAGGGAGCATCTTCCGAATTGATGTAAAAGTAATTATGGCGAATTTTATATTGACATTAATTAAATGAAAAATAATTAATTTCCGATACAGAATGGTGTTGGAGTTTATAAGTCTATTAAATGTTATATCCAATGGGGATTTTATATCTGACAGTGGTGAGATTTTTTAAATCCTTTTTTCTACCCACTGGTGTAAAATTGTTTTTTGCGAATACAAATTCCGCGAACATTGCCACTCATACATATGCATTCACGAACGCAGTTCGAATTTCATCTCTGAGCAATGTGTCCGAAATTACTGGAATTCCTGTGCGACAGCCATTTAATGTTTTGAAGCAAACTGCCGCATGTGAATTCCCCACTGTTAAAGGCAATCCTGCAATGTATTCCAGTAGGGAACGATGCCAGTGGACTATGAAATCTGTCATAACGTATCTCTAGGTATGTAAAAATAAATATTTCTTGTTAAATATACTTTAGAATGCAATGTTGTGATTTATCGTTGAAATAATTTGTTGCTTCTGTCATTTCGAATTAATCCAACGTACCCTTTCTGCATTTTCCAAAATCCACTTGGATCCCTTGGTTCAGTCAGCAGTCAGAAATTCATTTAATGACAAAAAATGATCATTCAGCTATCCACGTGTAATTAAATTAAACTGTTATCGCAGCTACTTTCACGAGAATCTTCGAGGTTTAATAACGTTACGACTGTGCAAGAAGCAGCCTGGCACATTCAGAGAACGTAGACAAAGTTATGGATAGCATGCAGCTCACGTTGATTTGCTTAATGAACTAAAGTTTAGTGAATCCGCGATCCTGTGGGATGCGACCCGACGATTTGCGAATTGTTGTTCTTGATATGCGAATCACTGAGTCAATAATTTGCTTTCGACGTATCATTTAAGATTTTGACTGTATTGATTTTATATTATTGTTACGATTAATATTTCACTATACACACATTAATATACATATAGGAGTTAGAAAATTTGATCGATTTTTCGTTGTATTAGTACACGGTGAAATATATTCCTTATATAATGAAGTACGCACAGGAGGAATCACAAAGTTAGTTTGCGTTGAGTTAAACTCTTATTGTGTAATTTTCATGTATTCCTGCGTACTAATATATAATTGAATTGAGCGTTCGAAATTAATTAGAACTTTTGATGAATTCTCTTCTACACTCTCAGTACACAGACATTGGTCGGCATAATATTCGGAATCAGACAGGTGGATCACTTTGTAATCCAAGTAAGGATTCTCCAGGATAATTAATTCTATTTTAAATTAAACGTTGTCTTTACCTTCGAAGAATTTCGATTCAGGGTTATAATTAAGGGCTGTTACTTGCTCGTCTACCCTTTACCGACAGATCCTCAACTCCTTTGCCACGGAAGTTCCTTCCTGGCAGATGGGACCCAGTCGATTTTCAAATTTACGGAATTCCAGAGACAATCCTGTTTCCTATCGGTAAACCTGGACGATTTTAATTACTCGAGTCATAAACTAAGGCAAGTTTAATAAGTGAATGGGTTGTTGATATAGACTGCGACAGGCTCAAGATAATTGCTCACTGGAGAATAGTCTGCGGGATACGTGTACAGCCTAGGAAGGAACTCGATATTCCATTACTGGGTAGATATCGCAAATGACAGGACGGAAATAAAATAAACATCCCATGTAGAGCGCAGAATACAAAAGATATTGCCATCTTGTAGTTTGAAATATAGAGAGAAGTGTCATAATGAAAATTTGAAATTTTAATCATACTTGGGTAAATTAAATAATGACATTTATGACTGATCTGAATCAATGTATATTTTATCTATACATATTTACATCTTGCTCGTTTAAATTAAGTGTCAAGTTTTTATTATACTTAAAAATTTACACTTACATTTTTATACATTTAACATTGACCAATTTTCATGCCCTTCGATTATCAAGTTTCATGTTTCTCGTAGAGTTTCGATACTTTACTCATTTTTTTTTCTGATACACGCGATCCGAACGATACCTAAAAAAAATCATACGAACTCATACGGTAACAGTGGCGAAACTTTTATCGGTAAAACCTGGGATTATCACTGATATTCGATACACACATATCACCAGTACGAATCTGTTGTCGTATTCGCAAGTGTCGTTAGTCCCGCGTAAAATTCGTCGAATTTATTCAGCCGAAAGCATAGAGCGAATCTCGTGATTAATACCCAGAGCGCACGTGTTATATAGGCTACGAAATTTCCGTTCGTTGAAAATCGACAAATTGTTGCGAAACGGGATTAATGGAGAGAATTCAGTGACAATCGTGTCCTGGAGTATTGATGCTGGGGTATTATCGTAGCATATAAAACGAACGAGATAAAATGCTGAAAAATTTACAAAAAGCCCGGAATTATAGTAGCCACCATTGGCTTAGTATTTGTACCGAAAACTTGTATTTTACATGAGTGACTACTGGAAGAGGGGGGGGGGGGGTATATCTTTGCGAATTGTGGTTCCCTTCGAGTCGCCATCCTGCTCGAAAACTGGGCTCTCGGGTTGATTCGTACAGTTACGCCAATGTTCTCGAAAAGATTTGTGATTGTTGAGTCTAGGTCGACATGCCTGAATTTGCCGTGGAGAACTGGTCTCGACGTACCGGGTTGCCCGGCAGATGAGAATACCCGACGGAAATGTCACTGTGGATCGACAGAGGTCCGGGTGAGATATCGGCACCCCGTTGGAGAGCGGATAGTGGAATTTGTTAAGGTTAAGGGCAGAGAAGGAACCCCCTGATCCGAGTTATGGTTGTTGTGCCCAGCTATCCCCCGATGGCCCGGGGAAATGGCAGTGGAGGATCTTCGACTTGTCACGGATCGATTCGTTGGAAACGCTCTCGATTTAGTTTGAAGGGACGACTCGGGGGAAAGGATAAGAGTAACCGACTATAAGGATTTCGACCAATCAGAATGATCAGTTCCCAAATTTGACTATCTTCAAAGCAGTCCCCCCCCACCCCGTTCGTGCATCCAGTTGCGTTTGCTGATTTTACGCGACCCCCAAAGTCGACAGGATCCGTTAAGCTATCGTCTATTCCGATATGTTCCGTCAGAGTTCTCGTTTTGGCGGAATTGAGGCTATTCCATCTCAACAACCAGGTCGGGCCGGCTCGTCAGTTTCCGGTGAAACAAGATTTAGCTGACGACCACCTGGCATGCGGATGGATGACCGAAAGGGTGCTTGGCCGAAAGTGACGTAGGTTAACTCTCGGATTTTGATTATCGGTGTCGAATTAAGAAAATATGTTACAAGGTGTAATGAGAAACTGAAGGAACATGCTTTCGTTATGTTTTCACATAACAATTGAATTATCGAAACCAAAATCCCATAACATTGTCAAGAAAATATATCGCGATGGAGATTTTACGGTGTTTTCTCAACTGTGTCTACCGAACAATTGCGAGCCATAGCTCGCAAATGTATACCTAGGAAAAAACGTCCTGTCGACCAAATTCAAATAGAGAAACGAGTTAAAATCTCTTGATGTACTCGGAGAATTCTTTAATTCCTAGAGCTTTACTTGGTAATACCCTCGGTCTTTTCCTGACGCATTTATTTCGCAAAGCTTGCAAGCTCGTTACACAATAGACATTTAATTCTATAAGGTAAGCCATGAGAATTTAAAAGATACCCACAAGCATTACGATGACAGAACAAATATGACTCACGAGCACCGGTAGCTTTAAATAATAAAAAAAGCGTACAGTCCACGTTAAAAGATTCATCAACGATTGTTCAGCGGGAGCCGCCTGTTGTCTCACTGAATAATTCGCGTGCCTCGTTCTTGTGGATAGGTTGCTGGTACTTCTTTTTTCTCCGACCGAGGTGCAGAATATAATTTTCTAAAGTAAGGTTAGTTTTTTCCCCTATACTCAAGATGATGAGCACTCCTGGCTGCCTCCCAGAGGGGCGAGGCTTTGATCGAATTTGACGAGTTTCGTTGCGACTCCATGAGTATTAGTTTTCTCTCTGGTTTCTGATCTTCTTCCCTCCAGAGGATCTACGAGAGTCTGTTCTTTTTGTTTAACCGGATGCTTTTTCCCCTTGTTACTACAATGCTAGATCTATTTCACGTCACACTGAATAGATTGAATAATACAATGAAGAAATAACATCGACAAGGTTCTATCCTAATGAGGCAAGTTTTTACCCTTTGTCAACCCTTTTCGGCACCCTTCATACATGCCCTTTGCGCATGGTGCAGGAAGCTCAGAAGAAGGGCGTAAAGTTGCTTGCAATTAATAATGCATGGCAGCTCACAGGTCGGGCTGGGGTAACGTTTTAAATAATTTTGCACTGACATTTTCTCAAGGAGGGTTGTCGTTAATTAAAATCTTTAATTAACACAGTCAACTCCCTATTTTCGTTTCATGACTAAAATATTCTTTAAGTGATGCATACGTGTCAGCCTAATGTATATTTCACTTCGTCGACTGATAACGCTTTACCGACGTCATTCCTTGGGATGATGGAAAATATCATGCGGTGCGTATGGGGTGTATATAATTGAAAATCAAAAACGTATGTGATGTGGAGCATGTCGGTAGGGTAACCATAGTAATTCATAACGCATGACGCACCCCCTAGCACAAGTAGTGGGTGTGGACAAGATTTGTTTTACGTATGGGGGGATGCGTGCGACCAGATAAGCCGCTTATTATGGGGGTTGAAAAATTTTCTATGATGATATGCACAGGCGTGGCCATCGATTTTAGAGAAAAACGAATCATTATAATAATTAGGTTGGATCGGTATTGTAAATGCAGTCATGGCTATGTGCAACGACAATATTTAGTGTAAAAAGAATTGTACTGTCATGCAATTTTTTTGATGATATTTCGCGTAAATTTGCACAGTCGTCCACTTAAAGACAAAAGATTCAAGAAACGCGGTTGAGATACGTCCGTGACAAAGCTAGTGAAATTTATCAAGTGTATCTAGACTTTCTTTTTAAGGTTTCCCAGCGGAACGAATTGGGCAATCACCTGAAGTGATAACAAACTTTACAGTGGACTGCCGTAAATGTAAAGGCTACCTAGTATATTTTAATAGTGTCAGAGTGCATGTAATAAAAATGAGAGAAACGAAGAAAAGGCAAAATCGGAACATTGAAAAAGTTGATACCTTGAATGAAAATGATAAAATTTTTAATTTCAAAATTTTCTATCAAGCTCAGGCTGTCTATTTTAATTGACTTGAACTGCTATTTGTAGGGCATTTCAGTGACGTTTATTTATCCTAGCAAGATCTCTTCTATTCTTTGAAATAATATTTTCCTATCGTTTATTATCGCTCGGTGATAACGTTACAGTTCACTTCTAGCTCCAAGTACGTACTTATACTTATTCGCCTATCTGCCGACATGCCTATTTACCTATCCACTTCGCACTTTCATTTCATGAGCAATGGGGTTACAAGTGCGAGGTTGTCTTAGTAAATGCGTTTGCGGCAATAATATGTTGCACCCTTGTGGGATGTAACATTCGTCTCCAGCCATGGGTATTTCATGCATGGCAACCATGCATCGTGGTCTCGTTACACAGCGTGTTCCGCATATAACACGTAGCTCTGACATTCCAACAGAGCCAGTTGCACCAGAAATCATTTGCATACCTAGACTAAAGTGTCCTGGAGGATTCACTGACTAGGAAGTAACGTCGAGTCCCTTGAAAGGCCATACAGTACTGAGGAGCTCGATCGGTAAACATAATTTTTGAATGAAAAAAAATATAAAAAACATGCCTACGTCTCACTTCAGTCTATAATTACGAAATAGAATGAATTATCGATACGTTAGACAGAAGCACTGAATTTTTTTAATAAATAAATTTTCAAGATAATTTTCCAAATTTTTATTCGCGAGGAAGATACATTTTTAAAGAAAAAAAACTTTTATCAAGTAATCATCCATGGGCGTTAATTATTTCTATATGATTACTGAAATGAGATTGTCACAATTAAAAGTGTCATTTAATGCCGCCTCTCATATTTCAAATCGACGATTTATTTATCTTGAATATTATTTTTTTTCTCGTCTTTTCCCTTCTCTTACTTTTTCGCCTTTTCACCTCTGATTCACCCTTTTCGATATGCGCCTTGAAGACCTTATGGATCTTCCTTCATTCCTTTATCTTCTTCGTGTATCGAGAAGTTTAACTCAGGGCGTGCGTGACGTCGTTAGAGCACATTCTTCAAAATGTCCGATTTACCAACGCACGTTCTTTTATAACAGAACCACCACCTGGAACGTGCATTCGAGTCGTTCTATATTTCAATTGAGAAAAAGCACCTTCCATAAATAATGCAACCACAGCAGCTTGCGCTTGACGGCTATTAACCCGAAGCCGTACGTAGTGGAAGGGTTGAAAGGGAAGTTCGATTTAGAAGTTATAATATGAATAATGGCTTTTATTCCCCATTAAAATAGTCTCTCAATATCTTACTCAGTTGCTGCATTAAGATGTATAGTATAAAATTAAATAACCATTTCCAGCGCGTCACGAGAACGTGGTATTTATTATAGGAAATAGTCTTCAATGGTATTATACATGAATTGCATAACACGTAAAGAACGAAGGTAGACACGTAACGCTTATATAGAATGCAGCAGGACGTTATGTATCATTGCACGGATAAAATTTTATCTCTCGTGTACAGATGGCTACACTCCAAGAACCTTTCCAATAATGTCACACAATAAAGGCGTAACGTCTTCTCAACCTTTTTTTTTGCCCGAAACAGATACGAATAAAAGGTATCGGTTATAAGGATATCCAGGAATACACGAATACGAGAAGAGATATATATGTGTATCGTGTGATCCATCTGCGAGGCAATTCCTAGATTATCACTATTTTACTCTCAGGTTGGCCAACTCTGCGAAACCGATTGCCAGTGAGACAGTAGGACGCCGATTGAAAGAGCAGTAAAAAATTCAATACAATCAGGTTTGCAATTTCAACCGCAACTGGTCGAAGTCTGCATCCAGCCATCCACTACCAACATAAGTGCTATTGATATTGGTGATGCTATTATATTACCTCTACAGTATTGCCAGTACTGGTATAGTGTTACTGTACTGGTTACTATTGTCGTACTGTTACTGCAGTGTTACTGTACTGGTTACTATAGCGTAGTACGGTATAGCGGCAAGTTACATTGTTCCTTTGTAATTTTGCGTTACCACCACGAGCATTTCTCGAGGATTGGAAACTCGACGAAACTTTTCATTATGCAGACGAGAAGTGGCTTATTTTTTCTCTCTTCTTTTTTTAGCGAATTTACTTCTCTCTGCTGACTAAAAAGGACACGGACTGCGGAGACGGATCTGACTGTATGTATTTCTTGCGTCTTTCGCTAGCTACTGAATTTCGTAGTGCGACTGCAAATTCATTGATTATTTTTTCAGGATAAAATTCTTCGAATCTCTTATCTGCTTGGACATTATGATAATGATTTTGCGCGGTTACCAGTGCTGTGCAGCTTTATGGTAAATTGATGAATTCTAATGTGGATTTCTCACACGGTACGTGTCTTTTGAGGGTGACAAGTCTTTTTTATCAATTTTACACGGAACAGATTTTCATATTAATTTTTTTTTATATTGTACGGAAATCAAGTTTGTGTTAATTATCGTGGGACGCTGTTGCGTGGTAATCATTTCTCTCTGTCGTTGTGCTAATGAATTTTTGCTGGCTGAGGGGATCAGAAAATTTAATCACGTTCACCGTTCCCAATATTTCCAGTACTATTGTCATTGATTTTTCGTTTCTTTATTTTTTCTCACGTAGCTATTACTGGCAGTGACTGCCGAAGACTGAATGTATGTAAAAACGGATGCTGCAATGATAATTTTTCTTTCTGTCCGAAAGAGATACAGGTTTGTCAACAGATCTGCATCTGTGAGATGAGTAGCTTCTTCAATGATGAATGATCGCTGTGTACGGTACGAGATAGGTTGAGTATTCTAAGGGTGGGATAGGGGTTTACTCGAGAGTAATGACTTGGGCGACGCTGTTTAGATGCCAACGTGCTGAAATTCATCGTGACAACAATAATTATAGTAGGGACGCGACGTCAGATCCATTTTGAGGGGACTTATTTGTGTTTCGATTCCTAAAGAGATGGCCCCTTAAAGTGGACCTGACGTCGCGGCTCGATTGTACGTTATATACAATATTTACCGTACTATTTGACTTATGAGTTGACTTAGGGTTTTGCGGGGATATTGACACAGGCAAGTTATAGTTGGTTATTATTAAATGAGTATCTAATAGTTGAACGAGTTACACGGGAAATTGTTTGCATATATATGGTTAGAAATTAAGCCATAAATAATTAATATGTTCATCTTGAAATTTTATGGGATCCTTGCTACTAAGACTTTAATTCCTTTCGAGTGAATATAACTCCCTGCGAAAACTTTCCAGACTTTCGTCTGCTTTCGAAGGGTAGTCAAATCTAAGATTCCCTTTGATGTCTGGAAAACGTTTTGTTAGAATTAATTTTGCAGTCAATAACATTCGTTTAACTGAGGAAAATTTTCTTGAATTCGTGAAGTTTGAGATATACCAAAATTTCTTTTTTTTTTTTAATTAGATTTAGGAAATTGCCACGTGCAACTTTCGAAGAATGCTCGTATCCTTATTTTTTTTTCAAACACGATTTGCGATAACAATTAATTAAGCTTGTTGAATTTATTGAAGCGCGTGAGAATAATTGGAATAGAAAAAAATAATTGAACGAGTCCAAAAGTCGATGAAATCACGAATTGCACGAGAATGGACAAACAATGTTGTTCAGTGTTATTGTGCCACCCGAAGATGGTTTTACCATATCAATTGATAGAAATTAAATGAAAGCGTCGGCATCAATCGACAAAATAACTTCTGAATGCGTAGGCTGGTAATACCTTCTTTTTTATATTCTGTTATTTGTTTCCATGATTTTGATCTAGGTAACGACTTTTTCATTTATTTTTGGGCTTCGTGGTATACATGAAAATTTGCAATGCATAATACTTTCCTTATTGTACTTACAAATTTTTCATTGTAACGGGTCCTTATTATCTTATCCGTGTGTCCTCGTGCGATTCTCACGAAAACTTTTTCATTGTTACATAAATGAAGAGTATGGTGTGTTATTTTTTCAAATAAAAGATGAATTTCTCGCTACGGTCATATAGCGCAAATCATCTCCAGGCTGAATATTGAAATTCTCCATGGTACGCTATTAGAGAACATTCCACCATTACCATTATTTTTTTTTTTTTTTCATTATGAATTCGCAATGTTTACGAATCCCATATAAATTCTACGAATATCCGAGCCGAGTGCCTTACAGTTTTATTCTCAAGTTCTGTATAAAGAATCAGAGGATTGTGAGATTCCTTGAAATAAGAAATAAAAGAATCTTTCAAGTTTTCTTTAATAGGAGCTGACTTTTTTCACATTTCTTTCCTTTTTCGCGTGAAAGCACGCAGCTTGTACCTTCGTGTTTCGTTAAGAACCCTCGCCACCCTCTGATGATTCGACATAAACGAAATATTAATTTAATTAGTCTCACGACCACCTGTGGCGACCCCGTTCCCTTTTGCAAGCATACAAATCCACTCGACGGGGGGGGTGTTGAGCTTCAATTTTATTAAAATAATTTTCGTCGATGACGCAGTCATTTCAATCCCCATCGGACGTGCATTGTTAATTTTGATGAACAGCTTTCTCACGGAGTGTGATTTCTGATAGAGCTTTTTACGTCGTCCTATTGTTACTTACTTCGTTATCGAAAAGAACGTTACTTTATCTAGTGATTATTTTCTTAATATTTCATCCCACTACGATTCATAGCAATGCATTTGAAAATTAACCTTGAGCACGGGTTACAACGGTAGTTCCTAATACACCAAGACAATTAATTAGATTTCCAAATTTGCACTTTTTAATTGATTGGAATAATACTTATATATATGTAAAAAAAATTTCGTATGAAATATTATATCGTATGGCTATATACCACACATATGATTAATAAAAAAGAACAAAGTCTTTGGACTTATTTTTGCATTTGTCATTTAAATTTAGCGGAAAAGTATTTAGCAAAGTGATCGGCTTTGTTCGATTCTAATACGCGTAGGAAGCAACGCTAATGGCTTTATCCCACTGAAGTGTAAAGCTGCCGGAAATTTTATCTAAAAGCCTCGGCGCTGGTCTTTCGTTTCTGGACTGTGCTTAGGAAATAAAGTAAAATCGATTTGCAGCTAATGCGATCTACAGTTCTCTACGAGTAAAGGATCTTGTTTGGAGGACTCTTTTACCTCAAAAGTCATACGAAGATGGCCTCTCCAAAAGCTTTTTTACTCGTGGACCGAGACTATAGTGCGAGTTTGATATAAAAAAGTTGATTATTCAAATTGGTCCTTCGTATATTTTGAGAAATCTCGATATTACAAAAAAGATAGACTAATTAATTTAAAAAAAAAGGAATCATTGTTTCTCTTCCTTTCTCAAATATCGTATAGCGGTCAATGCTATTCGTGAAAGGGATTTTATACTTTCCCCTGAGATATATTACGATCAGATTTGTGAAGGTGGACTAGCCGCTGGTCCGTAATTAAAAAAAAAAAAAAAACATTCTGCCCAAGGCACTATAATAAATGAACGACCTGTCGCAGCTTCATCATTGTCCTAGAATTCGCGTGTTTGCCACTACTTTTTAATATCACGGATTATCTCCAGGAGATAAATAACACTTTTTTTGATTTCACTATTTTTACCTTTTTTTGTGCGTGTTATTTTCAACAGTTCGCGCAGTGAGCAGAATGATCCAGAAATTTGTTAAAAATAAAATTCGAAAATATCGACGAACTTCAAAAAACGTGTATTAAATACCTTAAGAGAGCTTAATGAAAAAATATGCATTTATTAATTATTAATAAAATTTCAATTCATACGAAGATCATTCAAAAGCAAAGCGGCTGTTGAGAATTCCACATGTCGCACGACATGTGCTTTCATCAGTTGAAATTCATATTAGGTCAGGTTGATAAATCTTTCGTGATTGAAATCTTCGTTCCATCACGATAGCCAAGCAGTGTGAAGGACGCCCTAAATCGAACACGAATCCTCAAACGTTCGGTAGCCATGTTCATCATCGAACGGTTGGTCCATTCATCATCGTTTATTGATCTGATGAAGCTTATAACTCAATTTTGATGATTTTCCTAAACAAAGCCGTGCTTATGTAATTCCTTAATTAATTTTCTTTCATCTGTATCGATGTGAAAGATTAATAATCAACATTAATTTCTAGTTCGCCCTATATGACAAGTTAACCTGTTTGACACTGATATATAATTTTAGATAATTAGGTTAGAAATCAACTTAGGTCAGAACCCAACTTAGGTTAGAATTACTTAAGGTCAAAACCCAACTTAGGTTAGAATGACTTAGGTCAGAACCCAACTTAGGTTAGAATTACTTAAGGTCAGAACCCAACTTAGGTTAGAACCCAACTTAGGTTAGAATGTCTTAGGTCAGAACCCAACTTAGGTTAGAACCCAACTTAGGTCAGGATGACTTAAATTAGAACTCAACTTAGGTTAGAACCCAACTTATGTTGTTTGTTTAATATAATGTTTAGAAACAATAATGAGTATCCATGGAATTCGAATGTACCACAAGGGTAAGAAGGACATTTTGTCACGTTTTTGTTATTTCTTTCTTTCTCTCTATTTTTGTCTAGGGCGTGTTTTGCTTGGAGGGTTGCTTTGCTCCCATTTTCTCTGAGCACCCTTACGTACCGCTGTAATGGGGAGGTTCGCTGTTCTTTCTTTTTTCGCCCTTAAGAAAACGCGATTAACATCCCTTAGAGAGGATTTTACAGTCAATCTACCCACGCGCACTATTCATCACATTTTAGAATCCTCGAATACGTTTTTTTTCTTCTTTCGTAAGAGCGCTGCATACTTTTTCATTATTCTCAGGACATCACTAATTAGCCTTTACTTGTACTATATTCACTTACAATTCTCTTTAGAGAAATTTTTTGAATATACTCATCCAAGCTTAATTTCAGGATCACGAAAGCTTCTACTTTGAGATGCAGGCAAAAAAGGCAAACTCGTTCCAACAGTTGAACAAATAATAATTCTGAATACAATCTAATGTACGAATATGCCATGAACGGGAAGTCGTCAGTCATTACAACCGGAAGTAATATTTCATGAGGTGGTCAGTGCTTATCTTTCTAAGTCATCGGTATTACACACTTGCTGCATCATCTTATGAGATAAGCTAGATTTTTATTTCATTAGTTTCTTTTTTACCCTCGTGGTCTGTGCTGTTATTTTTTTTCTTGCGCAATATTAAAAGAGACTTGTTATTATGATCAAAGGGTTCTTAAATAATATTAAACTTCATTTATTTTTATCTCTCACTTCATGAATCATTGCTCTTTCATCATATTTACCAGCATCCCTTATGTAATTTTCCTTTGATATTTATAACGTGCCATGCTGTATTCTAATGCATAGTAATATTAAAGTTAATCTCACTCTATATGTAGATCTGTATAGCCTCATTATAACGGTAATAACGTTAAACGCGAAACTCGTGTACTATTAGCAATGTGCAGTGCAATAGATAACACTAATTGTTTTAGGAAAAAGCATCGCTAAGGTCCAACATTTATGTATGATAAATTCGCGTTTACAGTAAAGTGCGGTGTGAGGGAATATTTCACTTAAAATTTTTTCAATTGCTCACAATTTATGATATTTATGTATGGACGTATTAATTTTAGCTTTGGGAATAGCATTTAATAAGAATTTAATAATTTTATATTATACGACTGTAACGGGTGTCTCAAAATATAATATTGATATCGATAACTCACTCGCGATGTGATTCGGAATTAAGGCTGTTGTAACTAATGAGTTTTACGTCACAGACAGAATCTGCTTTTTCACAGCCACTTAGACCGTGATTAATAACTACGGTCCCTCATTCATTCATGTTCCGGGAGGTTAAATTATAAGGGAATCAAATGTTGAAAGTTGTTGAATGATTGTATCTTTATTAAAAAAAATCAGAGTTGGATATAAAATTAATAAATATTTCTATTGTTATTTTATTTCGATAAGCTAACATACGGTACAGTGTATGATTGGAATATACCAAATGTAAATTCTTCGCACGTTGGGTGTCAAACGTGAAATTGATTCGACAAATAATTTATGTGTGAAAATGTATAGCAGCGTAAAATAGAGCGTGAAGAAAAAAGAGTTTTCACCGAGCGAGAAAAGTCGATTGCGTTTTGTAAAATATTGGATATTTTCATGTGCAATGCATGCGTGCGATGTCGGCTATGAAATGTTCGATAATCCTTTGTTAGTCGAATAAATGAAAATAGAAAAGGGAAAAACTAGCAACCGAAGGGAAAATAAAATACATCGACATGCGTATCTCTCATTGGTGAATTTGCCACTTTGGTTCGTTCTTGAATATACCAAGCGACGTAATATTTTAGATCGAAGAATTTTGCATTTTTTGAAAAAAAAAAATCAATGGTAGTGGATCGAAATTCTCACTGTATTTCTGTATTTACCTAATTTTGTCATATCCTAGTGGAAATATTCTGGTCTTCTTTTGCCGTTTGGCAAACTTCCATGTTTTCGTGTTGCTGGTGTGTATCGTATGCAAGGGTTGCTGGGGTGTCGCCGAGTGAG
>JARQSV010000007.1:603135-630071 GCA_030142285.1 Calameuta idolon | reverse complement strand
ATCATCTGTAACAGTAAACCTTACAATTTATCGTATTGCCAATTTTCTTTGGTTATTTCAAAAATTTATCATTCCCGCAAAAGTTTTATGTAAAATTTATAGCCTGTTTTACATTTCTTTATATTGTCTCATTATATCTGTCAAACGTGTATATAAATGTGTAAGTTGTATATATATATATATATGTATGTATATACAGATATAACCTGGCTCTCTCTAAGGGCGTTATATAGAGAATATTATATATTATACTATAGTGCGGTTCTCGGAAACTCAATTTACCTTCGTGTATTATGCCAGCGGACTTAGATGGTATATCGAAATTTTCAAGGCTTATGGCAGTGAAACTTTTGAGTGCTATAGGGTTGAAAGTTCAGATTATTCAACAATGTCAACAGTCAATTCACATTATATAACAGTTGACCTTTCGAAATTGTTGCTTTCGATATAACGAGAGAATCCAATGTTAAATCCACATCGGAAATTTTGGGTGTGTATTATATGGAACAAAACTAATTTCAGTATGAACAGAACCATAATTTTAGAAAAATTATCAAATTTCACGTTAAGTCTCGCGAGGAATTATAATAAATTTTTCGATGTCTCTTGGCGTCAAAGAAATTGATATCTTCAATATCACGAATGAACGTGGTTATTCGGGTGAAAAAAAAGAACTCGTAAGGATGAATGGCCAATAACGTTCTCAAGAGAAATTTAAAATATCTTTTGTAACGTGGAAAAAATATTCCGTGTGAATTATGGTAAAGATTATTTCTGCAATAAGTCATCCCAAAAGTACTTTGGGCGACTTTTCAGTTACAATGGAGTAGGTGTGAATTTTGATGCAGTGTAATTTTTAAAAACTTGTTCCACCTAAACTTTTTGAGTATTATCGAATGGAGATTGATCCGTGATATTTTTGAGATTTTTCAATCGGATCGAGTACGTGTAGGCAACTCCTGATACGCTTGCATATCGCACGAAAGTTTTCTCATTTTTAAGAAAGTCACATACGTAGATAATTTTTCACCGTTTTTTCCACCAACCTTTCACATCCCAGGACTGTCGTCTCTGCTTTCCTTGTTACACCCCCATTGTGACCCACCTGGTTATAAAACGTTCTTGACCTCACTCTACGAGTCTCCAAGGGGCCGTTGTTCCCTCTACAACATTTATGGTGTTCAGGCATTTTGACTTTTCGCTCTTTCATCCACAACCACCTATGTCTGTTTTAGATATTCTGCCAAGATTTATTAGTCCAAAAAGACAAATATTTTAGCGCTCAAGTAAGTAACCTAATTACCTGTGTAATTTCTCTCTCGTATAATCGATTTTATTCCTACATCTTTCAGAGAGGTTAAACGGTACCTTGGGGTGTACCACGATAAAAATATTATGAAACTTTTATTTCACGAGATTGCAGTAGATTGTATAGTCAGGACTTCCTGTTATAGAGCCACTTGAAGACATGGCCCTTAGTACAGGATTTAACGACAAAGTCCCTTTTGCAGATGTTAAGAAGAATAGCTATACTATATCTATGCATATAACCTTGCCACGTATTAGACGAAGAAAGAATAGGGGAAGGGAGAGAGAGAGAGAGAGAGAGAGTGGATTAAACATTATTAAAAAACATAGTGAAAGGATAAATTTTCAAAAATGAATTTCTTTGGTACCTGAAAAAAAAAAGTCATCACGAAGAGTATGAGTACTTTGCTATATACCCTAATAGCCTTTCTACCCTTTCATAACCCCTGGGCGATAATTTCTAGTGGCGTCGTAACTTTTAAAAAGAAAAGTCTTAAGTCGCGTAATGATACTAAAAATTATTATTAAATGCATCCAGTAATAGTCTACCCAGACCACGTAGATGCGTGATAAAATAAATTTTCAGCGCCTCGAGTGAGATTTTCGACGAATATTTTTTCCAATCACTGGCTTTCTTATCTTTCTGATAACTTCGTTTATTAGCCACGGCCTCGCAGACATTTCCCCCAAGTGTTTATTAAGTGCAAAAGGTGGGAATACTTCGTAATGTCTAAGATACTTATAGGTTAGGTACTAACGAGTTTCGTGTTAACGCTCTTAATTAAATTACACAGCTGATAGTCGTTCTCGAAGAGAAGGGTAAACTGACTTAATAATAAGGCCTATGTTTATTAATATAATTTAATGCATATTTACTTCCGTCTTAATTACAACAATAATAATAATTGACATACAAAGAAATTACAAAGTTCAGGTTTCCCTTGCGTTAACGTACATATGTCGTTTTAATTCTGTGTAATAATTGTGACGTTAAAATTCATACGAAGCTAAAAACTTTTTATTTCACTCATTATTACGACATGCCTACTCGAAGTGCCGACTACTTTCTTTACGTAAACGACTTGGGAAATGTTTTTCTTTTTAGTCTCCTTTCAAACCAATTACTTTATCTTTTTTTTTTCTTCGTTCGTTCACCAGCTTCCTAATGCTTGAGCATTTCTCTAACGTCTCTCGCATGTTTACCGACCGCTTCGTTGACTCGCGTCAAATTTTTCGTTGCGTGAAACTCGGCGGAGTGTCGTGTTTCTTCAAAGATGGCAAATCGCGCATCCCTTTGGGAACCGACGATGCCATAAAATTCATTTCGGGGAGAATTTCACGACGATGCTCAAGACGCGGATGCGAGTTCTACGACAGAGGACAGACTACGAGTAATAACTCGTGCGGAATTCAATAGTGTCTTGGGACGCAGAGGGGAAGTAAAAACAAGAGGGAGACAAACAACGAGAGAAAGAGAGAGAGAGAGAGAGAGAGATGTACGGGAAGAAAAAAATTCCCTACGGTCATTTACCACGGAAGAAAAATACCGTACCCGAGAAAAAGATTCCACCACGAGTCATTTTGATATCATATTTTCTACTGAAATACCTGTATGTTTTTCCATATGCGATTTTTCGCGCCTAGACTACATTCTGCGGATGGTTCGTTGATGGTATCGCACGAGGACACCCCATAAACCGATGATAACCTCGTAGGCAGGAAATGGATTTCTTGGATGGATATAAATAAAATTGCAGCCAGACGTTGACAGCCTTTTGACATTACGGTTGTGATTTCGGAGACGTTCCCATTACTTTGGCGATATTATTTTTTACATCTCTAGAAAATGAAAAACTCGATTGTCAACTTTTATTGTGTATCAAAAGAATAAGAGTAACCGTGTATAGCGAGCACACCTTGTAGGTATAATCATATATATTGTATACTGCATTGATATATAGTGTATATTTATTGAATGGAACGCGTTGTAAACAATATATTAGGATTATCAATTCTAGATATACCGAGATATATCTATATCTATGTTACGTTTCTATGTTACGATTAACAATGGTTGCTTTCAGTGTGTACAATAAGGGTGTCGCCTTCTCTTTACCGTAATATCTGTTCATAATAGAAGGTAGGACGACGTTATTAGCCTCGTAAGCTGAGAATGTTGCCTTGACGTTATATATATATATATATGCATGTATGTATGTATATACGCTCACCTCTCCATATCCATACTCGAGCTCATCCTCATACGTACAGTATACAGTACTATGCCATATATATATATATATATACATATAGTAGTTGCTGAATGTAAGGTCGCAAAGTTGTATGTCCAGGGTTGGTTATTAAAGGGATCGTCATATCCCTCGGAACAATGAAGAAAATACCAAGAGGTCATCCAAGCGAACTTATGAAATATTTTTCGCTTATATTTCGACTCATTGACTTTTTGTCTCACGATACGCCTCGTACATTTTAACCTGTGAAACTACCTTTAGCTTCCTCGGTTTCCGTCCGTTAATGTTACAAAGGATAGGGTTAAATCCCCCGTAAATTAACGTCACACCTATGCTCGTCAGAGTAATCCTCTACATTCAGGGTGTGCGAATGAAAAATAGGAAAGTACGAAAACCTCGAGACTCGAATAAAATTTAACGTGTGAATTCAATCTTTTTTTTTTAAGGCAAAATAGAACATTATATCATATTCAAAAGATTTCGTTATGACGTGCATGCTCATGTACCAAAGGTCAGGTTAAAATTTAGTGAAACTCTGGGAAATACTTTTTCTTTCTGACCGAGTTTATTCGCGACACCAACAGGTTGTTGATTTTGTCGCGGCTGAGCTTTATCGCTGGACCACGAGGGCCGGCAGTGTGGAAATTTTAGGTTAAGTAATTTTCCTTATGCTGAATCCTTGGATCTGCTTCTTGCCTTTTTGTCCCTTTACTGATACGTATATGAATACTAGGCTTGCGCTAAGCTTATATATCCAAGAAAAAAGAGAAAGAGTATTGGCAGTCATAAAAAC
The DNA here is from genome assembly GCA_030142285.1 of Calameuta idolon. Classification (NCBI taxonomy): domain Eukaryota; kingdom Metazoa; phylum Arthropoda; class Insecta; order Hymenoptera; family Cephidae; genus Calameuta; species Calameuta idolon. Next base: position 625,718 of record JARQSV010000007.1, on the reverse strand, counting down.
TCATGCCTCGTGTATAATACATATGTATAATTCACAGGGGCTGCACTCTGACATACGTCGATGACGTCATCAGCTTACATTTATATACATATATCAACGCGCAGCGTATCTCGTTACAAGCTTCATTTTTAACCTAGTTTTATATGAAATTTTTGCATGGTGCATCCGCTCATTTAAGTTTTATGACGCAACGCAACAACGGAAGGGCTTAACAGTGCGGACAAAGCTTAAAGCTAAACCCCTAACTTTTTTTTTTAATGAAATTTTTTTAATCACTTCCCTTTGTTTGGGTTAATCGAAATTCGGTTTGATTCCACTTCCGTAATTTTTATCCATGAAATTATACTGATTAGAGTAGGGAACGATAATGTAGTGGAAACGCATCCAATCTTGAATATTCGATTGGAATTTTTCCTTCCCTCATGGTGAATTTAGTCCCTGTATCTGTATCACCTTATACATATAGGGACTCGATGTCCACCTGATTACCTCGAGGCACCTAACGATTAAGGTTTTTATTAGAAATTTCTTGAAGTGAATATATGTATATGCAGATCGAGATAATGACGTGTCTGAAAACGAAGCGAAGAAAATTTTTGGTTCGACGTTGAAGGGTCTTGTGATCCTGACAAATTGTGACAAACGGCTGAGTCAAGTTTTATCGTTGCGGCGAATATATATTTGGACTTGAAAATCTGGATAAATAGACGATTGCGACGTTCCGACGCTATCGCGTAATCCTTTGGGTAAATTTGTACCTTCTACATTCTGAGCCTTTTGGAAATTACGATTCGTTCACTTTATCCATGTGAAACTTAATCTGTCAACAGATAGGTATACTGTAAGATTAATTGCAATACAAGAAACTTTGTATTGTATCTGCTAAAAATTATCCTGCATCGGAGTAATATTTAATAATGACAAAATTAATTAGTAATTAACACGAGAAGACAGGGTCTCTATAGATTCGAAACATTGCTTGATAGACATGCCAAATTGCATATTATCCATTAACGTGGTTAATGGTAATAGCTGCAATGACATAATAATATGGATCCTGACACCATGAATGCAGTCTTGCAAGATGCATTCAGTGCCTATGGATGCACGTATCAAATTGCCTGAACGTATGTGACATGCATTCAGGAGCATCGTTCACCCTATATACAGCAGTTGAGTCAATATTACCAGAGCCGAATCCATATGTGAAATTGTGATCAGTAATCAAATTCTATTGTAAGAATATTTTAATCCCTAATAGTAAAACCTGATCAGCTGTCATATATTATAGTATAATAGACCTGATTAATAATCTCTATATGTATATATAATAATAATAAAAAGAAACACCATCCAGCCTCATGAAATAGATAAACCCCATAGAATCATCTAGATAAAGTAGATGACCAAGATATATCAATCTCCATATTATATATCCATAGATATTTATTTTCTCAACAAAAAGCCTATGTCGACCCTTATGAAGCCCCATAGATTCCTTTGGGCATAATGGAAATTGGCACTGTTATACGACGATGGTGAATATATCCCATAGGAATTTTTACATCAGGGAATTTAAATTCAAATGTGAAGGTGCAACGTAAACCATGAAGCTGAGACCATTTGTCTGATGATATATAACACGCGCAACTCTACGTCACCTAAATCCCATAGATCTTTCAGGAGCAACGACTCATCTCTCTAGTCGTAGCCGAAGATCTGGAGAGCTTCGCAGACGCATTCTCCGATGGGAATTTAGCATTATTGTGACGTCCCGGCGTCTCCATTTGCTCGCGACGTCGCCGCATCGTTGTCGCTCGTGACTAGACGTAATATGCAAGACGTGTCTATAGTGATACCAAATGCAACGTTATGTCGCATGAAAAATTCTCTACTGAATAAATAAGTCTGCCTATCTTAACATAATATTATTTATTTGAGGTTATATGATATTCATTACTAGATCTACCTTTTTTTCTCTACGTGTCTGGCATTCATATTGCCAATAACAACAGTCCCTGATACAAGTGGACTATCCCTATGCATTTTCTTTCCCTTTTTGAAGGGATCTTCGATTCCTGTACCCTTTTCTTTTATTTAGTCCCCGTAGGAATTCTGCGTTCTCTCTTCGCACCACTTGTGTCCCCTTAAAGCCGAACATATACGGGATACATTCGTATCATTTCTAAAAATATATTTTGTTAGTATATTTTACATGCTTTATAATGCTAATGTCGGCTCTATTTGTCATTTATCATGACACCGTTTCTGTGTCGCTTTAATTCTACAGCGTTCCTGTATAGTCTCGCTGAGGCGTTCAATTTCGCATTAAATTTCAGGAATACGATATTTATGCTCGTCTCTGCTACCCACGAGGAACATTTATTTTGTTTCTGATAAGCGTTACCAATTTTGACATCGATCCCGTCAAGTCTCTTTGTCATTTCTGTTATTGGGCACCTTCGCCAGTATCGACGTCTAATGATTAATCGAATTATTTTAAAATTCATGTCGCCCAGTCCTGTCAGTCAAGCATTTGCAAAACATTTTGCTCTTTTTCCAATACTTTACGTCACGTCCAGATTTTATACATTATTTTTGTCAATGGAAATCAAACTTTTATATCATTTTATTTGGCGAAGTTGTCTTACGAGAATAGTTGACAAATTTTGTTTTATCACATAAATTTTTATCATTTTTCAAATCATAAGGGGCGGGGGGGGGGATAAGATGAAATTTTCCTAAAACTTTTTTATGCTATTTTTATTCATATGGTCTCGATTTACAATCTCAATAAGTACGGACAGTGTTAGGATGATGGGTATGTCAGGGGTGCAAATATAGGGAAATTCCTTTCCCGTTATATTTGGGTTATCTCCTTTGGGATTTTTCTTTATTCCTGAATCAAATTCGTGTCTCAGTCTTTTTTTATACGTAAATTTTGAAAATTTCATTATATACAAGAAGTATATATATATGTATATAGATATACACGTATATACAGTGTGGACCTACCCTTAGAAATTCAAGTTGAACGTTGTAATATTAATCTTAACTTTTTTCCTGAATTAAAATTTTCGTTTAATCACATTATCACGTTATATAAGTTAAAAACACAATATACATATTTACTATCCCCTTTAATAACTTTATCGCTGTAATTGTCCTTTAAAAATTCTGTAGTGATTACAGTACATATCCAAGCAACGGTAAAGATACCTTATCAAATCATAATTATAGCCTCTGGACCATAAACCGTGAAAACAAAATGTCTCTAATCACTAATATTTTTTTATATTCAGCAATACTATTCTTTGATTGACAACGTTTTAGAAACTCATGTTCAATTCCTATTTGATTCGTATCGTCTTAACGGACGCAATATAAAATATCACCCTTGTGTAATCTCGGACGATATCGAGAGTCTGGTTGTTTCAGAGAATTCGATTCGTTCACTAGAAACCATGAAAAATTCCATCCACGTTCAGTTCCGTAAACCGAAACACCTCCGCCCCCTCCCCTCTACACGAATTTTTTTTTCTTCGATTTCCTGCTTTATCAGCATTTAATTTTGTTCCTAAATAAATACCGGAAATTACTCAAAGTTGCGGAAAAGCTTTCTGTAATCGATACTTGAAAATTCATCATCGAATATTTTGTATCGGTGGTTACAATAAGATGTATTAAAATTTATATTCGATCCTTAATCGGTCATTTGGCGCCTTCGAGATTACGCAATATGTAAATCGTGCGTGTAAAATAAAAGTCTCACATTCCCGACTAAGGGTTAACCTCCAAACGGAGATTACCGATTCTGATAGTAATTATTGAAAACTTTTTAACCACCGCGGTAAGTACCCTAAATTTACCCCAATTCAATTACTCTTTTTGAGTGACGCGCATTAATTGTCCTGAAATACAATTAAAAGTAAAACTGTCAAATAACCTTCGCACCTTCGGGATGGATTTTGGATAATGAATTGATTAATTGATATTCATTCGTTGAATGCAATTTAATGAATTGCTTGGATGCCTCCGAGTGTTATCTGATTGTATTATCGATAAATATATTTTTGAATTTGAAAATGGAATGTAATAAAGCGTCAAAGATACATTAATTTTTAGAGAAAAGCTGAACTTTTCAACGACTTTGGCAATTTTTAACTTGAAGCTTTGACAATACATATGTTAAAGTGATACTGTAGGACAAATATTAAGACCGACGTAGACCCGAAAAATTGGCTTCTCGCATTGTACTATGATAGATTCTATTCATTGAAAGAAAAAAAAAAAAAAACCGATAAACTTTTATGTAAAATGAAATGGAGATTTGAAAATATATATTAATCGGACGAAGCTCAGGTATTTTCCAAGATATGTCCAATCTCGTAGTATAGTTTCCCAGCAGAATGCTAGTTCTCTTTGAATTTGATGAATTCACAGAAAATCACTGGAGCATCAAGTCATGCTATAATTAATTACTAACAGTGAATAGCACACTGATGAGTTCTGATTACACCTGGCTGCGGAATAACACGTCAGGGTTAACAGAGAAAAAAAAAGTACTTAATGAAGTAAAACATTTTTGTTTTCCACGATCCTATTAAAATACACCTATTGGTCGGGTACGTACATATAATTAATATTTTTTATATATTTCGCTCTAAAAGTAAGAGCTCCAATGCATAGTGACTATTTACCAAAAGTAATTAACAGGCATGATGAATTTCATCAGATAGCCAGTATGGAAGTTCCAAATTCATACACATATTGAATAATGTTAAAAAATATTTGAAATATTACTATAGAAAATTGAATGCGATATAAAGTTATAGGGATCACGTATCACTTAGATTTTTCTGACTATCATTGAAAATTCAAAGTTACCCTTTTTTTTTTTAATACGAATAGCAAGTATTTATATCTGTGATATTCCACTTTGCCATTGGCATATAACACTATGTGGATAAAATATTCTCCTTCGAGAAATGGATACGAAAAATAGGTCCCCTCGGATATTTATGCCTTGTCACGTTTCGCTTTTGAAAATGTCGAGCCGGTGAAATGAAATTTATAGGGTTGGGAGGGTAAGACGAACGAAGCAGTTATACTTACGTAAAATTGACATTTTGGAGTCATCGATGATCGTTAGTAAACCATACTCGAGTTTCATCGCAGTTCTGAAGGGGATTCGTATTCGATAGCGAATAAGGGGTAGTTTGCAAGATGAAGTTCGAGACAGTTGATCGCACATGACGAATAAGAGACTGGATGGGTTTTTTCATACGTATTTCTGTAAAGGTTATCCCCGGGTGATAGAGGAAAATCGTGAGATACGAGAAGGCAAAATAAAACCTGCCAATATAACTTGGTATCATAAAGCGAAATTTACTGCCGACACGGTAGTCAATCGGACGTTTCTCTGCGTAGAAAATGTTCCTCTATCTTCCGAATATTTTTTTTCACTTTTTTCTTCGTCCGGGAGACCTTTGTCGAGACTAGTGGGTTACAGGATCTAGGATGCAATAAGAATGACGGTTTATGTGAAACTGAATGACGGGAATCGTTACTGTAAATATTTTATACGGCACCCACATACGATTTATCAGCTGATCTAGAGATCAGCGGAAAATATAGTCCGATGTCGAATAAAATGGTAAAGTAAGAAATATCTAGGACTTATGGGGATCGAGTCAATAGCGCGATTAGTAGAAGTACGTTTTATGCTTTGATAGACATTTATAAATATTATGTAGATTGCGTTGAAATTTAATATTAAAACAAAAGTCAATGTAAATGCCGTAGAAGCACCTTAATGAGTTCTGTAATTTAAAAAAAGAAATATGAAATCCGTCATTTTTACGGGTTTGGTTATTCTAGTTTCAATATCGTGCTTAATCACTTTTTGGTCTTTCATAATTAATAGATACTGATGCAGTTGAGGCTTCTTCGAAATGTCACTCAAAATTGAATATTTCATTAATTTCCCAATGGTATTTCATCGAACTACCTTTCATCAATATCGCTGCGTTCTATTTTCCAAATTTTACGAAGATAGCTTTTTACTTTCTTTTACATTTTTTTAAATTTTATTTTACATGCTCGAATGGGTTTTCACAGTAAGGATAACATGTGAAAAATATGTCGTGGACCATGTAACAGTTAACGTTAACGGCCGTGTCGTTATCTTGTTTACGTAAAGCATCGTCATTTTGCGTTACAGTAGTGCCTTCTATTTATGTCATAAGTGTTAGTACGTGCATGATAAAGTGCCAGGACATGGATGTTATCTTTTAAAAAATTCACTATAAATGCGTAACTCAACCCCATTCAAGTAAAACGTGACATTCTAAAAAATTTTAAATAAAGAAAATTAAAATTTATAATGCCCTCATAATATATTAATTAAATATATATTTTAGTAAATTTTCAGTAACGTAAATGAGGTGAACGTGGTGATTCGTGAAAAATATTTTGAAGAAACTGCTGGAAATTTACAGTGGAAAGTTGCTGTTACGCTTAGCGCACGTTAGTAATGTTTTATGTTTTTTTTTGCTTAGCTTCGGGTGTAGCTTTTTTGTTGTAATTGCTACGGTTTCCGAAGCTCATGCACTTTCTTGCATTTCCGCAATAAACACGGCCAGACCCTGCAGGGCTGCTGCATCGGTGGCTGACGAACGTGAGATGGTCTAGCTATATCGAACCATGGTAAAAAGTAACGAGAACCCGGAAAATACCAGATGCAATAAGAATGTTCCATCCGGTAATTTTTCTCACTGGATAAATGACAGTTACTGTGTATGTGTGTCTATACGTATGTATAGTATAAGTGGGTATCTCTCTCACTTGTTTTCTCTCGAAATCGGTAATCAATCTTTGTTCTGCTGATAAGAACATTAAATTTAACTTTTGAATCACGGTATCAGGGCAGCAGCCAAATTTTCTCGTCAAACTGTCGTACGTATACGAACGAGATATCTGACTGATAATAAAGTCGCTTGAGATCATTAATTTTCGATATTTCTCTCGCTAATAAAATTCTTACAGGAGTTTTTGAAGGGTACTGAAAATTTTATAAATAGAACTAGCACGTATTGATCAATTAAAGGATAGTAAAAAAAGAAATCTTGACACGTGACAAAAAAAATTTTGAATATTAAAGTCGGAACTGTTATTGAGAAAGTATGAGAGGAAAAAATCAAAAACACATTACGTTGAGTCTTTAAGAGAACGTACTGGATGAAGGGGATTTTGATATTACATCAAAAATATATTATATTGTGGGTTGGTTATACCTCTTGGCTGGTAGGTTGCGCGTAACTCATTACCATTTAAATCAAGGTTAGGGAAAAATATATATATATATATAAGAAGGGAAACAAGTTTAAGTCAAGGAAGACTCAAAGGAATTTTGACGTTCCTTTGTAAAGTAAACTGTAACTCTCGTGTAGTGTGTCGTTGAACTAAATCTCTTTTTTTACCTGTTGGTAGATTTTTAAAGAAATTTTCAGTGAACTTCGTCACGCGAAAATAAAACCAAATTGTACATGGGTTTTTGTGACTATGTACTCAGCAGGTGATGTCTAGCATTTAAGTAGGTACGGTAGTGGAATAAAAAATGCAAAAGTGGCACAAGGGATAGACAGAGGGTGAAAAAGAAAATCCTTCTCGTCACTCAACAGGATATTGATCTTTACGATAATACACGGGAAGGACCCACGTTTTCTGCCCGTATGTATACATCGAAGGGATGGATTTTTTTCTCGGGGCGATACCACGGTTAAGTGTGCCCTCGGGAAAGGGTGAAAATTGCTGGAAGAGGTTTATAGAAAAGGTCAAATAGTAGTTATGGAGACCCTCTATAAAAATCGGTATGTCCTGCTGACTGAAAAACTATTACTTATTCACAAACAGGTATGAATTTTGATAGGAGCGTCGTAATGGAAAATTGTCGATGCTTCTTCAAACGAAAGACGCGATTCTCTGTAAAATAATTCATATCCATGAATATCGAACATCGCTAATATATTAAAGCTACACTTCGTAACCTTAAATTGGTATAACTTGAAATTGAAAAATTTCCAGGATACAATTGAACATTTATTAAGATTATATGAATTCTTTGTATTCGTATTCGAATCTCGCTCTATACGACCTAATGAAGTGAAACGTGATAGAAATTTATTAGATTTACTGAAAATTCAATGCCCACCTCAAATAGCTGCACGGTACGTCGAATACGAAATTATTTTCCACGCACCTTTGTAAATGTCCTTTGAGTATTTTTGTCATCGCAGACTCCAGCCATTACACGTTAAATCTATTCATTCCGAAGGCAAAAGCTCTCGCCTTAAAATGCCTCAATAAAAAACTTTATCTTACTAGGATATTCCTGCGGTCTGATTTTATATTCCCAGTTCGATTTTACGAGGGTAGCACGAAAAGAACATTGTCTTACGTTCGCGAGAGGACTTGCTCGTGTTTCTTTCTCACGTTCTTCACAAAATTTAAATTCACCACATACATTCGTCTTTACTTCATGTTAAATTGCCATTCACGCTACTAAACGCATCCACCTTCGTTACAGTGACAACGCATTGTAGAAGAACGTCAATTTTCACACACTTATTTAAACATTTTTTTTATTCATAAACATACCACTCGATTGACGCAACACCGCACTTGTACACTGAGCGTCCACGATTGAGAGTGGAGACTATAGTGAAGCATCAATCGCCCAGCATCCCTACTCAAGGGCATTGACAAAGCTAACTGTACCACAAGTATCACATTTATCATATGCTGTATAGATAATATACTTAAAATTATTCATATTCAAATTTCACGAATCAAATTCCCGAGCCTGTTTTACGATCCTCGTGATTCTTAAATTAACGTTTGTAATACGTAACAATGTTTACAACGTACACATAACGTTTTTTTTTATATCCCTAATAATACTTCTTTTACACAGGATATTTGACGAGTGACTTTTATTCGCGACTATCTACATGTATTAACCATATAGTACAGCTGTTAGTGCAGATGAATAAAGATTTGGTTATGAGAGAAGATTCTATAAAATATTTCACGAACTTTGTCCAGTAGTGGAGAGAGATTTGGTATAGGGGATGGCAAGAAGAAATAGTTCTGAAACTGAAGGATATAGATGTATTAATATCACGTACCGCGAGGATCAGCCTCTGTGAAAAATACTGTTCGCTTTTGTCGCGCGATGCAAGTCGATGAGATGTCAGGGAATAAGATCGATTAACGATTTTCAAGCGAAAGCGCTTGACTAGGGTATCGGAGATTAAGATTTCTTTCGTAAAGGTAGAAGGTACAAGACTCTGTAACATGCTTTCAGCAGTCTCTGATGGATAGATATATATATATTTTCATATACTATATATCTACATACATATGTATAAGCTTAACGTTGTTTGGTTTTGATATTCTAGTGGAGGCCTGCGGATATTTACGAACAACGTGAAAGAAACCAGAAGCCTTTGTTCAATGTAAATTTATTACGTGATTGCATATTGTCGATAGGGATACCAGGGGTAGGTTCATGATTTGTCGAATAAAGGATTAAAAAGTTATTTCATATTTTAAAATTTCTCAAGTAACCGCAATCTCTTAAATTAATTGCATGCCGTGGAGGTGTGCATTAGGCGGTAAATTTAAATGCTTTGAACGACTATAGGGATGAAAAATTGACTCTGATGTGAATTTTATGCTTAAGGGACGGGGAGAAGACTGAGAAATTTTATTAGCATTTATGATATAGGGGGGATGGTGCGTATTGATTTTTTATATTATGAATTGAATAATTAAATTTTTTTTTATTCGCACGTTTTATTAATTTGTATACATACAAGGGAAGGACACAGGTGGATAATTTAAATGATTGTAGGGAAGGATTTGTATTTGGTATTTTTATTTCTAGTGACTTGCAAAAGGTGGGAAAACGAAAGGTCTGAGACAGATTAAAGTATTATTGCTACTGTCAAGGAATTCTTTGCTTTATTGATTCGCTCCAAGAGTCGTAGTGCCTTTGTTGCGGTTGGTTCAGACAAAATATAGCGCAGGAACTTGTGACTGTGCAAAGAAAGTTGAGTGTTTTTTTCTCTCTTTTTTTTCACTCTCGGAGATTGCAAAAGGCTCCGTAAAATTTAATATGCGCCTTTCGTCTCATTCGCTTAGAGAGAAATACAGCCGAATAGTGGAGAGACAAGGTTACATTTACGCTATATGTATATGTATAGTGTAGTGTAAGTGTAAGTGAATTGCTATTACCGACCTGATATTAAATTTTGCACATACATCTCACGAATAGAGTATGAGCTAATGTTTGTTATAAAAGAATAGAAAACGTTAATTGCGAATTGTCACACAAATATCTGTGCTGCCAAGAAATTCGTAAAAGCAAAATTTTATAAATCAAGAAATGCAATTATTTTATATATATTTCAATGTTGTTCTAGGATATCGACAGGTGTCTCAATTTAATGAAATGCAGTTGCAATAAGCAGCATCTCTTGCAGCGACACAATAAATTGCCCTATAAAAATGTTCATATCATTTTAACATAGACGTGAATGTGATTTCCCCAAAATTGTCCGTATCGAAGTCTCGTGCTTATTTTTATATAAATTATTCAAAAATTCTGTCCTATATACTTTCTTGGATAAATTGGTCCCGCGTATCATATTGGGAAAAGCTTTGTTTTTTTGAAACGTCGAGAGGATGAAATTCAATAACAGCCATGTCACCATCAAAAGAAATTTTTGACGAGGAAAATGAAAAAAAGGTTTCCACCTTTTTTTTTCTTATTATTGGATCAATATGAAAGAAACACGATGTGTCAATTGAATGTTCCCATTAGATTCTACGTGTCGACCATTAGTTCTCAGGTCATTAACTGCCAAGAGAAAATGGTTATTTAGCTTTGAAACATTTCCACTTAATATCTAAGGAATCCAAAAGAGAATAAATCCAAGACAAATGAACTTTTCCGTTATCAATTGATTTGGCCAATCCTACAACAAGGCGCCAGTTTCATACGATATATATATTATCATTATATACCATATATCACATTATATGCACCATTTACACTTTTGAATAATGCAATCCGTTATCTACCCTTCACGCGTTTTCGAAATTCTGATACACATCGACTTTTCTTATTCGTTTAGTCATCTGAAGCCGTTGAAAGCTCTTTTGCATCGTTTATAGCTTTTCGCGATGCACTCTCAGAAATGCATCGTGCGGTTTCCTACTCCGGAAAACCAGGAACTACCCAATGCATACTGTCATTGTTAGGGACTCGGAAACTGGCTTTGTTTACACTACGGTCAACATTAGAGCTTCGAGCATGCATATGCATACAAGTGCACTGTCCAAATTACTGATGATGACATTGCATTACGTAACGAGTCAAATGTCTATAATATTTTCCAGATAAAAACCAAACCGTTCTTAAAGCTGAAGTATGAGACGCTGTAAGAAATTCTGAACGGCTTTCGTTTTTATTGACCTAAGATATTCTGCAGAGAGCTTTTAATTAATCTACGATTGTCTTCTCCATTAAGCTGACTGCTCAGAAAGTTTGCAATTTATGTAAGATTTATTACGCGTCGTATTAGTGTATCTAGAATGCAGCCCAGGCACCTGAGTCTAATGAATAATAAGCATCTTCTACGAACAATATAGCCATTCCCCTTAGAGACGGCTTTAACAATTTAGTACTCAGACCTCGAAGTAGTTTAGTATAACACAAAAATCTGACGAGACAATGCATAAGTAGTCGAAGTTCAATAAGCATGATTCAAATGAAAAATCGTTCTGCGAAATAATTAACGATAGTCGGAATGAGCTTGTTTCGTACGAAAGATAATTAGATCTGACAATCAATGTCGTCTAAACGATAAGGTGAAAGATAATTCAGAAATTGAGTTTATATAACTATATATAACCGTTCAATATACTTATATGAAACATTTTTTCCTTTGTTTGCCAAATCGATAAAGACCGAAGCTCATCGTGAAACGATTCACTCATCACGCCGTTTCTCAACAGTAATATCCTTCGGCAAATAGAAAATAACGGCTGGAAGCCGTTACGAATCTACACGATTAAAAATGTCCGCTTTTCATTTCAACTGCTATTTCTGTCTGTCCTCCTATACGTATCGGCCATGTTTTTCCCCTGACGAGCATTGCAACCATAGCACGTATTATTTGTCCATAGGGGCCTACCTTTGGGTCAAATCTCAAGGGAGCCTCTTACTCAATGCGAAGGTATGCTTGAGCCATGGTAATATCAATAACGTGTATTTGGTTAGAGACTCGACGGAATGTCTTAATAAAAAATTTCGTACGTTGCAACGTACCTGTCGAAATTTGAACCGGCGAAATTTTTTTATATAAAATGTTACAGATTGCAATATTTTTTCTTGGTATTTATTATATAACTTTTCTGTCCTATGTTTTTATCTAATAATGAAATGATGTTAAATACATATGTATATTATGCATATTTATCTTTACTGTTTGTAGCATACCGTTCGTGCAATATTTATTGTACAAAATTGCTCTCATTTATAATTAAGACTTGCACACTCTGTTTTGACTAGCGCTGACTTTGCAAAGCATTTTGAACGTCTTGCCGGTCTGTCATTATCGGACATTCGAGGGAGCTAAATGAAGTTAACTACAGAATGGAAACAAAGGGAATGAAATCCCTTTACTCTCCTTACTAAACAGCTTCAAGATTCGTGTAAAGCAAGTGTCTTTAGTTATGTTCATTTGCGTATCCTTATTATACAACTCGCTCTTTGTATTATACAAAAGTTAAGAAATTTCCTCCACGTGTATCATGAGTTTCTATAACATCGTACTTCCCTAATGTAATTTCATAGGATAGTAAGCATAAGAATTTCTTAGATTCTAATTCACTTTGACAAGTAGCTGTCAACAAGATTTTCATGGGTTTCCTTGCTGCTTTCCAAGATAATACGATAATGTATACAGCAAATACTTATAAGGTATTCCAAATGAATAAGAGAAATTTTTCAAAATTTTGAACTGTGTTTTCCTTCTCAATTTTCTCTTCTTGTTATAGGTAAAAAATAATCTAATAAGTCATTGAAAAGTCATTTAGATTCTGTACTTAAATTTCTCTATTTAAGGATCTTTACTTTATATTTTCAAATCATATAAAATCTCAGCAGTCGTATACACGTTCAATGTTCTGCTTCAACTTAATTTCCTCGTACGTACATCTCGAGTAATTGGCTATTAATTCTACATCCATATACAGGATACTTAAACGTACCTATATGTGCCATTATGATATTAAGGTGAGTTTGGTAATAAACCGAACCATCCATGTTACTCTCCGATCTTTTATTATACGCAGATTTATCTGAGATTCCTGAGTTTAAATTATGCAATAAAAAACGTGACGATGACACATTGCAAATTATGAGAAATGCATTGGTTGGGAATAAGAACGAAAAAAATATTCGCATTTTGCGAATTAATTTGCTTGATTTTATCGAGACTTTTTATCTCTTTTAGGCAATTACTCGATTAGGAAATTTCTAGGTTAAAAAAATTTCGTTCGCAATTCCGCGAGTAATTCCTCTCGCTTTTAATTGGCCATCGAGACTGTATCCTCTCTTTTATTTTTCTCGTAATAAACGTTTGGTCTCTTCCCCACGTTTTGCCTCTTGAAAATTTTATTCCCCAGTACCTGCCTCCTGTTTAAAAGTTCTTAAGGAATTTCATGCAGCCATGAAAACTTTCTTACGGTTACTGTTACATAAATTCTCCATTTGTCTACTTTTGATTATATTCGACGATATAACTTCTCCGAGAAGTGCACTTGTTTTCAGTCCGAATCTGAGTCTAATTCGTGCCTGAATAGATACGAAAGAAATACAACGTATAGCAGATCATTAATTGAACGTACATAGCTAATGATTTTCGATAATTTCTTTAAAAAGTGTGACACGGGTGACAGCTAGAAAAATTATTTTTTCATGCTCAGCTAAGAAGTCGAAAATCATTAAAAAATTAATTGCCTCAATACAAGTAGAGGGTAATTTTTTCGAACAAAAGGGTAATAAATTTATTGCATTACTGATTCGACATTTAGCAGGTTTCCAGCCTCGAATAAATTCAGTGGAAAACTAATAGATATCGACAAGGTAGCCAGACTGCGAGGTACATGTATAGAATGAGATGGATATTTATGTACATCCATTCTGTATATATATACCGAGTAGATTTCCAATAGAACTTAATCTTAAGATGAAATTCTGTTGATATATACGATACTGCCAGAGAAGCTGAAGCTATTTTGTCCATATATACTTTTCCTCTATCGCTCAACTTTCGCAAAACTATTCGTCTCACTTTAGTGATTTTCAATTAAAAGTACATTGCTGTTATTATTATCGTTATCGCTTCCTCTCAAACTTTTCTCAAAGCTTATCTCGTTGCAATCCTAATCTTAAAAGATCATGTCATTTCAGCACAGACATTGCCAATTAAAGTTTTTCGAAAATTTTAACCACTCGAATCCACATCCCAGCAATATTACCACACGTTACGCAATACACCAGAGATACCATTCATCATTATCAAAGTCACGGTTGACTTGGTTGACCAGACCAGAGATGGTTGATCATCGTTACAATCATCCTTACCGAGGAATAAATAATTTAGTTAAGTTTCTTTGCCTTTACCAAAAAAAAAAAAAAAAGCTTTTATTTCGCTTCCACAGAACAAAAACCTTGTGTTCTTATTTGTTCTAGAGAAAAAGCTATTGCAAGACTATGGGCTTTTCGATACAACACGCTTCTTTTTTCTCATCCTCTTCTTAGTTCTCCTTTTCTCGACAGGCATCATGTCCGGGTAGTGAGAGAAGAACAAAAGAGTCAACAACTATATGATCCACGAAGAAGAACAAAAAAACAAAGGATAATCGACCTAAGGGATTAGCCACGTGGAAGGAGCCATGGAAATCCGTCTGCTGGATCCCATTCAGTGTGATACAAAGATACGTGCGTATCTTGTTCTTTGTAAGTAGTAAATTGCGTGATACGTAGTCAGAGTCATAATATAAGTTTATGAGAGGATTTTTAGCTCTGCTGGAAAATCCTGGAAAATTCTCTTAGAGATTAGAAGCACAAATATCCAAGTGGCATCGCATTACGAAGTATGCGTCAAGTTCGCTTGGTATAATCGTTCTTAAGATCAGCGAGATTATAAAGTTCAACATGTTTGAATAATTACCCACTCACGCGTCTACCTTCACGCGGTATGTTTGAATAATTTTAATTCCATGCCCGACGCTTGGAATTGCTTAACTTGCCAGGCTCATATCTCAGGATAAGTTCTACTTGACAAAGTTTAACGATACCGTTTTGAAAATGCCACTACGCGAGCTACAAGAATATGCTATAAAAATTATGGGATCCGATTTTAAAAGAACCAAAATGTTCTTATCCCTACCTTAGCATCGTCATCCAATCACATCACCTTACGCCCCCCCCCCAAAATTAAACAAATTTTCCCCTAATCTTTTTTTTTCGACAATGGATTTTTTAGAGATATTTAGCTGAGAAGTTTTCGAATGAACACATGATATGTATATGTATATATATATATACAGATATAGGAATGACAAAGTCTACGACGGAAGGAACTCCCAGTAATGGACTTAGCTCGTTTTACGTTACTACGTAAATCCACTTTACACACGTGTATAACGTGCATTCTTATTTTCTTTTTTATTCTGGTTGCAACAAGACAAAACGAGAAACGAACGATTCTCAAGGAATATGCAAGTGCACGAGTCCGTCGTTAAGTTCGCAACGAAGAAGCTGGCAATGAAAAAGACAGACCTTAACTAAGACTTTCTTGCCTGAGAGAAGTCAGGCTGAAATTTATGAGGTCATAAAACTCGAAACGGGACTCCACACTAAGCAATGGACGTCGGTACCATGGAACTGGACTGTCCTGGCTAGCCAACTAATTTCAAAGATGTACGGCTAATTCGTACGTGTGCAACTTTTTGAAGTCGGTTGTTGAGATTGATGTGTAATATTTTTTTTATCTTTAGGAAAGACACCCTTGGATATACATATACATATATAGCAACTTATGTATAGTACACGACTGTAGATAAGTTGAATATTTTTATTTAGAAACCATTAAAGTGCATAAATCATCTTCTATAGGGTCGTATCCACGTTATCTAAGTTGAGTATGTTTTGCTGTTCACATATGCGCATGCAGATGATTACGGTGTTATTTTTTTTATGTGTTTACCGGCATCTATAACGAACTTGGTGATTTTCAATTATGGCGTACCTCAGAAATGTCTACTGAGTTAGCTGCATATCTCGGGGAGTGGTAGGGGTGAAGGTGATAATACGACCTTTAACCTATACATTTTTTTCTACTTTTACTCCATATGGATTTTCGCTTAGAGTTTTACGAAGTGAATTTTCAAAAGTTTCACGCACGCTCGAAATCACGTATTGAGGTTTTACATTGTGGGAGGTTGACTGTATGGCAGGACGAAGGTGTTGGATCCTTTGATTTTCTCCCTCTGACTCGTGTAACGGGATGCAACAATCCTTGGGATATATGGGAAAAACCTTTTAGTAATATTGCCAGTGGTAGGTGGTTTTCACAAGACGATGGCGTCCGCCAGACGTGTTCCATGTAAAGCTAACGAAGAAAGCAGTATCGTGAGAAATGCTTTCTACGTTCTCTCGGGGAATGTCTTCAATCTCTTGAGAAATAAAGAAAAATGTCTTTGTCAGATTTTAAAGATATTAACGGATTTTTGTAACCGCTAAGAAAATATATAGATATAATACGCTCGTGTTAATTCCGATTACGAATTCAGTATTATTGAGAAAAATTTTACCGTATATATTAGTTTCTAATTTGATTTCCTGCGCTGACTTTATGTACACAGTAATCTAATGTTATTATAAAAGTTTACATTAAGACTGGTAAGCGTCATTATTTTTAGCTCTGCACAGTAATCTTATATATTTTTATAAGACGAGGTAAATGATACAAGCAATGTAAACTTTCATCTCGATTAACGTTGATTAAGAGCGACTGATCAATCACTTAATCGAATTACTCCTTTGGGATTTATGCTAGTTATTTACACGGGTATATCAGCGTACGAGTAACGGCTGATTTAGAAAACGTACGATCATAGGATTCAACCCTCTAAATGCTTTACGTGGGAATTCTTGGATCTGCCGACGCAACGTCAGGTTAAGGGGATATTCTCGTCTAGAGGCATAAATTTTGGGCGTTTTGTCGAGCTCGGTAAAAAAAAATATTTTTGCTATTCTTTTTTTTTTTTACAAGATGCTTATTGATATTTTAAGAAAATATAAACAAAATTTCGAAGACAAAAAATTAAAAATAAAAAAGTTATGACATGGTAAAGTTGGGGGTAAAAAGGGAGGGGGGTGTTCTGGTTGTCACGATTGCAAGCAAAATATACATTTTCAGTATATATAATGTATTCATACCAGTCGGGTAGTCGAGCATATTCTTAAAGGTCTAAACTTTAAAAATATACAAAAAAAAAATTGATTTTTTTCCAAATTCTAGACCAGATCACCTCCTTAAAGGTTAGAGATGCTATGTTGATTAATGTACGAGAATGTTAGATGTACATATATATCGAAAAAATTCACCTCCTGAGATCTTATCGTAATCGGCAACGTGAAATAACTTACGGACAATGTTTTCGTAAACACAAAAGAATTTTATTACAACTGTTCAAAATTTTTTGAAAAAGAAAGAAAAATAGTATCTCGCAGTTTACATATGCACTTACGTGGCCAAACCTATTGTTAATACACAAGGCACTTATATGCCTATACTAGGTTGTTACACAGATCGATATAGTTTACTATGTTCGTTGAAGAATTGTATAGAACTGTACATATGCCGCTGAACATAACAGAATCCATTTCACTGTAACTTTTAGCACGGTGTTCAATATATCAGGTTTCTCTGTGCATTCAAGTTTCCAAGTCTAAAGAATGATTACCCACTGGTACGTTTGCACTATAAAGTTTTCCCTGCAACCTGATACGCACGGTAATACAAGCGTACAGAGGGTGCTCTACCTGTTATCAATATTTCCATTTCGATTTTGTACGATGAATACGATGTGCGTTGTATTTATTGTTATGGGCTGTACCGGTTTATACGCTGTCAATACATTATCAGCACAAAGCGTGAATGCGGTATGGACAGATATCATTGCTGAGGGGCACCATTGTTTTAACCTGTATGGTATACTGTGCCTGTTTAACGAAGTGCCAGGAAAGGTTGGGCCTTTTGTTGTCAACCGTCGCCAGTGTCGATTCAATTCGCGTGCTTTTTTAGGCCTACCGGCTGACGCTTAGTGCTTGGATTGCGTCGTGAGTGTGATTAATGAAACGGAAGATATTAATTATTTTTCCCGTGGGATTAGTCCAAGTGAAGACAGTGTTGTGAGTTCGCGAACTTTTGACACTGTGAGAATAGCCATATTGGATGCAATATGAATAGTAAAATATTTGACATGACAGAAATACAGTCCTGGAGAAGATGGTGAGGTACGTATAATCGATATTGATAATTATGCTGGTATGGTTGTCTGTTTACGAGACTGATATAATGTGCATTGATAATTTTGTATCTTTGTATCTTATATCAAGTGCGAGGCAAAGAGTATGAAGTAGCTCGTGGCGATTCTCATGTGTGGGGGTATATATCTGTCATAGAAATTCGATAGTAATGGAGCAACTTGAAAGTGGTAAGAAGACTTAGTGCAGTTCGCATTAGTGAAGAAACCACTTAGGGAATTAGAAGTCTCAACTTTATCGTAGGATTGAGAATCGAATGTAATTTCAACATGGAAAAGCTTTCTGCTTCTTTCAATGTAAATTGGCAACAAGCGGTGAAGTACAAAGCCAGGATTCGCGAATACTTTGTCATTATGCTGAATAGGGAGTGAAGATTTGGCGTTTCTTCCTGGAAGCATTTTGAAATGGGAACTTCAAAGTCTCGTACCTTTTTCTGGTACAGCTTTGATATTCTTATTTCGCTTGGAACTTGTGCTGGTTTCCTTTTGATTGTGTAAACGACTTGAAATATCTGTTAAGGGCGCAGATATTAGTTTTGCTTTGATCTATGCTAATTAACGTTATATGTATATTTCAATTTTCCCGCCACAACAATCGGTGGGAATTATCAACATTGAAAAATTATTAAGCCCGTTTTTCTCGTGTTTGCTCTACAATTATTTTGCGTTGTTGTTACTCAAAAAGTGAATGAAATCAAGTTTATTGTGGATCTAAAGTCCGTGGTGTCGTGCAAAAATAGCAATATTTGTAGTATACGGTTTCTGAGCCATAATTTGTTTTTGAGATTAACCCACGCGTCCGAGATATCGGCCGAAAAAAATTCTAAACGGAAATTGTAATTTTTTAATGCAGCAATCAGAGTTTTTTTTTCAGACTCGACAAATTTCGAATAATCAGTACTTTCTCAAATCAGTGAGTTAGATCTTAAACGAAATCGCAAAATTTGTATTTTCAAAATTCTTATATATTGCTATTATTTCACAGTTATAAGGAATTATAATTATTATTCCATTGGTATTGAGAATCTTATTCGTTTATAGAAAAGATGAGAAAATTGAAAAAATGTTGTGATCTTAAATCATATGAAGTGCATTAGGTACGACGGAATGTGAAACAATATTAGATTTGCCGAAAAAAAAATTTATTCTCTTCTACCAATACAGACACGATCATAAAGTTTCTTTCTTCATATCCGTAGTAAATTTCATTCCAGACACTTTTCCCCAAAGCGCATTACGCTCACGCGGTTGGTAGACGCGAGATCGTAAAGCGAACAAGTACAAAAACTCAATAATAAAAATACAGCATCCAGCCCTCAATTGTACAGAACGGTAATATGGCGTTTAATAATAGAATTATTGATATTGATTCATTAGAAATATATTGTGTAAAAAATATTTGAATAGCTTTCCACACGTGTTGGAAATTTTTTTTAAATAATAAAAATACTGCAACGAATGGTCCTTCGCAGTTTTTCCTTAAAATGACTAACATGTCAATTTTTTTTTTAATTATCAATAATCAAATTTACACCTCGTGGAGCCATCTATGACGTCCAACGTCTTTGGGTCGAGTAATTTCGACTGGATGGTAAACAGCGAAATCTCAGCGTTACTACAGGCTGGGAATCAGCTATGACAATTCCAATTTATCACAGACCAACCACTCTTCTCTAAGTAGAAAACAAGGGAAAACATGCTATAAGTATAGCATACAAATAGAAAACAGTAGTAGCAAACAAATAGAAAACATGCTATAAGTAGCATAGTATGGTGGGAGCAAAGTCCTTTTTATTCACGACGTCTAGCATCCCTTTCATCTCCATTCGTAGTATCTTTCTTCACGAGCAATATCTCTTGGACAATAATCGTTCCGGCTTATTAATACTTTCAAGCTGCCTTAAGATACGAAGCAGTTCAGTAGATATCCACCCTTAAGGTATTGGTACAGAGATTAACCTGGTCTTGATACCTTGAATTTATCTGCTGAAGCATCCCTTGTATGACCCTCGTGTGCAACTGACCTGTGATGAATTTTCCCTTATCGGCTTGGGCCGGGAATTAATTTTGTACCCCCGTAACCTTTGAGAAGCACCTTCAGGCTAGACATTATTACCCCCACCCAAGCCCATTACCTGCACTTTGACATGAATGCAACATGTGTGCTAATGATTTTTATATTCAAACTTGTTCAGCTGACTGTCTAATTAATTTTTGTGGCGCAAGTGATAATTTTGGGAAACCACGAAGATTTTTTTTATTGTACCGTTTCGAATTAATCATACCTTCAGGTATCTCGTTTTTGTTAATTATAAATTAGTCAAAGGAATCTGAATTAAATTGGTATGTGGCATGTACATTGATTAAACCAAGGCGGAGGGTGGGAAGATTGATATACGATAATAGGATATAGTGGTTACCTGAGCCGTATCAAGTTGTACGAGTTATGATTTATGAACGCATAATCTAATTTACCATTTCAGTTTTTGCCAGGATTTCGGCTAATTAGCGTTACAAATGAATCGGGACGATGACGAGGAAAGGTTAACGCGTATTAAGAATTTAGCTATGAGAAATTTTCCATTGTTGTGCAAGCGTGTGTAAACGCAGGTAATTTTTGACGCGCACTTGAAATTTTTCCTACAGGTACATTTAGGTATAGGAGGTTAGAAGGAGGAGAAGGTTGGGACATTTAATTCGTTTCATTTGTTACACGTGTACGTACTCTCGGTAGTTATGCGGAATAATAAATTGCCAAATATATTCGGCACTTTATCCTACATATTTGTTGTTTATTTAACGAACGAAATTTTGCATATATCCCTTGGCGCAAATAATATTGCAAATTTAAGGCGGATAAATGACCTTTTTAATAGCCTCGTTCTTTGGTAAGTGTAGATACGTTTTTTTTTTCCCCCGTTAACTTCAGACTTTTAAATTTATGAAAGACTGTGCTGGTTATACATATGTTTAATTCTTTGATAATTTTGTCTTTGATCTGCGGCGTGACGCTTTTGCGAAATTGGATGTCATTAAAGTAAAGTGACCTCAGGATATCGCTGCGCGATAGCGCGAAATCGTTGGAGCGTCACGTAGAAAAGTTATTTGCTGGTAAAATAAAAGAAAATTTTTTTTTATATTTTACTCACAGTGATAATTCAGCTGAAAGAGTGAAATTCGCGGAAATTCAAAAAATTGTATAATATCTAACATATATCATGACACTTAATTTGCAGAAGCATAGGGCAGGAATGATGTGAACGTAGGAAATGGCATTAAGTGATACGAATGAAGTTACGCGTTAACGTTATGACGTCATTAAAATTTATATAGTATGGCTTTATACCGAAAATTATTACAGATAACACGCTGCGAGAATTTCAAGGGATTTAGTCGTGGGTATTTATTTTTTATTTTTCACGATATAGCCTCTTTAGGGTCCGAATTAATTTTTACGTTAATTATCATTAGATCGAAAGTTTCAAATAAGCAGGATGTAGACGGGGAAAAAATAAAAGTGCGACGTCAAGAGACCTAAGCTCGAACACTGAAGCGGAAGTAGTCATTTCGTGATACGGGAAACAAGAACATTGGGTCATTTTGAGAATTTCTTCTACGGCAAACTGTATATATGTATATGGTACTCTGTGAGATGCAATCTTCGTATAGAAATTCTTATAAAACTTTCGTTCGTATTTTATCCAAGATGAAATAGTATCTTGGTGACGTAGAATTCTACGTGAGTACATACGTAGTTACTGAATAACTTTTCTCGTAAATTTATATGTACAACGAGTTAACTAGTATAGCGTACTTCGTACATTCACTTGAATTGGTTTTTTTAAATGCTAGGTTAACATTTAATTTGTCAGAGTATAAGAGGTCCGTCTCGA
>JARQSV010000007.1:546667-603035 GCA_030142285.1 Calameuta idolon | reverse complement strand
CGTACATTCACTTGAATTGGTTTTTTTAAATGCTAGGTTAACATTTAATTTGTCAGAGTATAAGAGGTCCGTCTCGATTCGAAAAATATCAACCGAATTTTGGAAGGGTGAGGGGACGTTTCGATTTATTGGCAATACAATATATCTATACGTGTATAGATATATGCAAGTAGTTCTATATGCATTGTATAGCATATCGGTTAAAGTCCAAGAAATCGCGAAGGTTCGATAAGATTTTAGTAGAATGGAAAAACCTGCATTTCTTATGCTATAATATACTGCATATATATATATATTTGTCTAAGGGCTACTGCTGGGGCGATTACTTCAATCAATCAAATACTCTAAGGACCTGTGGCTTTTTTGGGGTCGGACCTCGCGATCAGTTTATGGGCTGGTTTGCGAAGTGATTCTGAATTTGTGATTTTCGGATATGTCCTCGAAAATATTTCCAGCAAATACAATCATAAGTTAGTTTGAGGATCATTCTCAAAATATACGCAAAGCATAATCTTCGGATGTAATAATGCACAGATAACGTGACTTCGAGGAATGTTCCTAAAAGATTATTTTGAAGTGATATCGTTGTTGTGTCATACTGAATATAAGAGGAGATAAAGTAGTGTAAGAAGCAGCTGTCATTCTGCGCACTTTTTCAGTTTAAAAAAAATGGAAATGCATAATCAAATTTCAGATAGTATAAGTTTCACTCGTACGCCGATCTAATTAATAATTACATTATATCGGCAGAAATAGTCAATAAAACTTTAAATACGAAATTGCGTTGCTGTTCTATTTTCTATTCGAATTTTTCTATGCAAATATTTATCCCTCAAATATATATGTATATATATATATAAACTGATGTATATGTAAATACATCTTCGAACATTGTAATTTAACTTGAATTGTCAGGAGGATATATCGATATCGTGTATTCGTAAATCAGCTTAGCTGTATGTTCGGTAAATCGAAAAGTTTCACCTTCGTATACGTTACCTAGAAATAGATTTGTAACTCACGTTATCGATATTGAATATACGTCTTCATATTAAAAAAAAATATTTTTGATGTAAAAAGTCTCTCATGCTACTGTCACGACACTGTGACTTCGGTTGGTAATTTTAAATAAATATTATAAATTTGAAATACATACGTAGAACTGTGTTATATTCTCAAGGGCCATATGGAGACGTATATATACATATACGATATATTACTAATGTGGAAACATCTCAGGATGCGTTACAGCTGCAGTAATCGTCAGTTTCTAATAAAACGCACAGACGCACCTGTATGCATTAATAGTATAAAAAGGGGAGTTCTGGATACAGATTCCTGCACTGATATTTACCGATACTTCGAGAGCCTTCGAAGATTCGCATCCATGATAAATCTACGTCATGCGCCCCTCCTTCCTGATTTCAAGTAGTGACGTCACGAGGATCGTCGATTCCACGAATCGAAGACTGATTTTACGAATTTTACGTCGGATTCCAAGAATTTCACCATCCATTTCGGGAATCGCAAATGATCGATGATTTTCTAGAATATTCTAGAAGGTTCGTGGCCGTGCTAAATCGCGCAAGATCGCTGCCAGAGCCGACAACCCTCTCGCATTACGATTCGAGATAGCTCCTTGCCCCTCAATTTCGAAGGACCTACAAGAAGGTTCGACGAATCCTTCCCTTTTCAGCCCCGTGCGGATTCGTGAAACCCTTATCATTCAACACAGTTCCATAGTTCCTGATGGTTTTTAACAATAGTTCTGGTCATTTACTAAAAAATGGTATTCATAAAAATGAGATATCTTTTCGCGTTCAGCGATGTCTCTGGGATCAACATTTCATATGCTGGAATCCAAAAAAAGCCTGGAGTTTACTTCGCATCGCGCGTAGTTCAGTAGATAATATTTAATAGTAATTCTTTCGAGTTTTTGGGAAAATTTTCCAAATCCTTATACCACATGTTCACTATTCTAGAATTTGAACTACTACTTGAATCTGCACATGTGAACTCGTAAGAAAGAATGCATTATTTCGTGCCTGGTTCTCTGGGAGTATAAGGGCACGGAGAATGCTCGTTCATAAGGTCTTATGTGCATGTATGATATATCGAGCTTCACGTATTGTTGTGAATATATAAGACAAAGTACAAAGGAAATCCTGATGGGATAAACTCTGGAGTTTTAGCGACCCACAGAAGTAAGTTTGATGGTTAAGAAAGAGAATTTCAGTTTCTGACTCTTTATATGTGTTTCTTGAAAAGTTGGAATGAAAATGGATAAAGGAGTGGCGGGGAAAAAATTAGGATATATTTTTGCAAATTTAAAGAAAGAGGGTTCTCCTACGTTATTTTCAGTTTGAAGCATAAAATACGTGATATCTGTAGTGAGGCTTTCAATTGTAAAATAAAATTTTTACGCATGTGCATAAGCCGCCATAAAAATAATACGTATAGTTTATCAAGGCTTTGCTCAAAATGTGCCATTTTTAATTCTTAAGTGGTTTGTTTTACCAAGTTTTCGAATCCCCTTGTGCCAAATTACTCTCATTGTCAGTCACCAGATGTCAGTGCTGGAGGATGCTCGGAGTTACGACTTCCTGTTCGTCTTTGTTCTCCTGAAACGCTTGAGGACTCTTTATACTCAGGATGCTCTGAGTTTTACCCAATTCCAGTTTTTCCTCCCCCTCTTAACCCTCCGCCACAACTCTCCCGTTTTCGTAGCTTTTATTTCTTATTTTATGGATTCACGTGCACGTGGCGGATAATGGCTTTTGATATGACGTTAAAATTTTTCACCAATTTTCCTGTCGTTATTTATCTCGTTATCATAATTGCGTCATAAATTATTACGACGGTCATTCACTCTCTCGTTATTTTATAATAAGACCTTTTTTCTTTTGTCGTTAAAATGTACAATTTACAGTGAACTCGTAAAAAGTCTTTTTTCAGTTTCTCAAGTTTCTTGCAGGACCTAACAGACACACATATATATGACTGTTCCTTCCATACCTTTGTTTACCTCTGCCTTCTTATTCCTTTCTGAAATTTACAGAACCGCGACTTTTTGGAGAAAGGGTGGGAATGTAATGTATGGAGAAAGACAAATCTAAAAGAATATCTAGGAAAGTCAAGTAGTTTTTCTTAAACGGAATAACAGACTTATATATGCAACTATGTAAAATAAATTTTTTTACCTAAATATGCATAAGATTGTGCGATGCCCATGGCATTTAGTGGCTTGCATTTATATATTGATATATTTGTATATTTCTCGGGAACACGTGTTAGCGCTTTCACGCGTGCCGGCGATAGTATATGAAAATCTTTATAGTTCATTAAATTTGCAATCTGGGCAAGATTAATGTTAATATTGTTCACATACTTCTAAATCACTTTGGTGCCAGTGGGCCAAGTTTTATGGCTCTTGAAAATTTACTACCACGATACATGTATACGTTGTATACGTATTTATATATGTTTGATGTATATATCTATATTCGAGAAATTATTATTCAGTTTTTCTGTATATTTTTTCTCTTCAATCCCACGTAGAGTTTATTCGCGATACTGAAAAAATTATAATTGACGTTCGATTCTCGTCGAAGCATACGATTTCTGATTCCGTACAATTTTTCTTCTCTTGCTCGGACTATTTTTGTCTTGGCTGACTGTCAGTTTAACGGATCACTGGGTTACATGATACGTATAAAGATTTCATAAAGGGTTATAAAGCGTGCTTTGACATTTTTTTTTGACATTCAACAATCTTTGACATTGTCTTTGAAGATATCACATCCACTCTTTTTTTTTTTTTTTTTTTTTTCAAAGGCAGCGCATTGCAAAATTTGCAAAATTTTTTGATACGACTTTTTATCTTTCATTTGTTTCAAGGTTAATTTCTCAGAACTTTCATCCGTTAATTTCGTATATAACTGGCAATGAAACTTTAATTCGAAAATAAAAGTAATCCCCGAGAACGGGGTGAGTCTTATCGTAATAATCGGAATCATCCCTTCTAATCTCATTAGTTCCATTAAATTTGTAGCTCGAGCCTACGATGCTGCAAAATTTTTTTTTTCCTCGCCATTGCCCAGCGCGTTTCAATTGATTTAATTAGAACGGACCTAACGCGCGGGCTAATTTATTGTCGAACTTTTTGCACGCTCGCTTGGATGATAAGTTAGACAAACGAAGGTAATAGGTCTGACAAGGGAATAAATCAGCCCTTAATCTGCAGCTTCGGTATGGATCTACGTGGAATTCTTCATACATCGTTCCACGATGTTTTTTTTTAAACAGTGACTCGAAGGAGTGTTTTCCGAAGCACAAGAAATATTGTACACATTTTCGGAATTAATGAATTCATAAATACAAAGATCGTCGGACCGGGTCGCAAAATCGAAAACAGGGTGCCGGACGATCGGATGTGGTAATTACGATGAGAATAACATTATGTTACGCTCGCTTGGTCCACGTACGTTCGCGCTTCCTCTGATTGGAATAACCATTAGCATTATGTTACGAATAAAATGGATGAAATTCGTTTGTACAATACAATTTCTTGGTGAAGTACTGTTGACAATTTTTATGAGTTTATACAGTGTGAGATAGAAAAAAAATTACGATAAGCATATGGGCGAAGAATGCTTTATCGTAATGCGAGAAGCTCGACGGGATTTGGTCTTTGAGCAAACTGTATATTATCACGTTATAACTAAGACCTAATTCTGTCTGCAGCTGATTTATGATCCTGATAGAACACAAGGCTTTAGCTTAGGCGCGAAATAAAATGGAGAAAATCTTTGCAGACAGAGGGCAGAGATTAGAAATTTTTATTTCATTCACGGATAATAAAATTGTTTTATCATTAATTTTTTTTCAATACGAATTTTTATCGTTTATGTCATTTTTTTGTTCTGGCTATCTGTACCGTACAAGTTCTTCTTTGTGTTTCTTAAAGCTGCTTTTGCAAAGGACGGTATTGTTTCCTGTTGAATTGCTATGGTGTTATCCCTTCTAATTGCAAAATTCCAAAGCCGTTGTCACCCTCCACTGGGCGATGACCTGATATTTCGCGGATTTCATTTAACTGGAATCCAACGTTTGCGCCAGTGAATATTTGTCATTTTGTAATTCGAATAGTGCCAGTATTTTAAATGTCAATATGATTCCTTTTCCTTGGAAATATTCTGCATCGCTAAGTCTGTGTATTTATGTATATTTTTTTTATTTTGCCAAAACAAATAAACGGCTTTCGTTCAGTGGTAAGCTTATTGCTTTTAAGGAATTTCGATTTATTATAATTCTTCCCTTCGACTACAGTCTCAATAGCAATACTGAATTTTGAGTAATTTAATCAGTTTAATCTCACGATAAAATTCCAATTCGCGGCAAATACACGTGGTGAAATTTTTATGCGAGTCAATATTTTCCTATCGGCGCATGTGCATAATTAATTCTATATTGTGTATTCAGCAGTGTCGATCAATTTGTTGGTCCAGTAATTTGCTATAGGATCTACACAAAGCTGACATAGTTGTTAGCTCTTATCATGTTCACGTAATCCACGTGACAGGATACTCGATAACAAAGTGCTCGATTGACAGTTGAATCTTTTTTTCGATTTCAAAACATATAACATATGTCGGCGTACACGTGCATATAAATTTGTTTTCACTGGGAAAGTATAACCCGAAAAGCGCTATTCAGCATGTGTATCCGACTTTTGAAACAACAATATATTATTTATTCCATCATGCATAATAAGCAGGTTTAGCTTGAATTCATACCGAGAAAAAGTTCATATTGTTCTCATCATTGAATAAAATTTTGAAAATGTTAATATACGTTATTCGTGTACTTATTCTGTTAAATTTTGTGAAAGGCATTTAGGCGGTCTTTGGTTGAAACTAATTCTATAGGCAGTCACGTTATTAAATTGTCTGCCAAATGGTCGATAATGCTATCAATCGAAATTTGTAAAATCAATATGGATCCGATGATCCAGAGGCATTAGGAACTCTGTTGTTCTAGAGAAGTTGTTTGCTTCGTGGTTACAGACACGTGGGAGTAAGATGGACGCGAAGTTTCCTGAGAAAGTCAAAGTTTCTCGAGACTTTAACCCAAAGACAAAGCTCGGGATTTACCTTTGTAAACGCGAAAACTTTTCAAAATTATGCCGAACTACGTATTTACGTGGCCATGGGGTATTAAGTTGAATGAAAAAAAAATATTTTTACTTTCAAATAATAATATACTCGAGTCGTAGAAGTCATGGAAGGCTGATACCGAGTGATTTGAAAAATTTGTATTGAAGTGTATTATTATTATAAGGATTGTTACTCTAAATCAGTTTGATTGAATCAAATTATTATGTTAAATTTTTGGAATCGTCGTGTCTCTCTCCTGGCAAATTATTCCCGACGTATTCGATTTTACGAATTCATTGATAATAATTTACGAAATTTAAGAATTTTCGTTAGGCAAAGTTTGTGTAAACGGTACTTGCATCTATTTCAATCGAGATCGATTTTGTAGCTATGTCTGTTCTATGAAGCAGAGATGCCTGTTGCGCGGTAACGTGAACTTCATCTATATAAAATTTTATTCATATTGCTTTAGCATAATAAGAAACCTCGAAAAAGTTACTTGAATGCAAAATAATTAATATTGTTCGCATTGCGTATCGAATGGCCGAGTAGAAACATCGGTCACGAAATACTACTTAGTTAACATATTTCTTTCCTCAAAAAAATTTATTCATTCTTTTCTCATTAATTGCGAGTGATAACTGGAATCGGATTTAAAAAACAATATATCAAGATATCAAGATAAAAATATCATTTCTCAGGTTCTAGCCATATGACAGCCTAAGTACCTTACTGGTTTCTAACTCCTCTATAGAAAAGTTACTGAGAACGTAGTATGAGATAACAGACGGGATCGTGTAGGTAAGGTTGAAAGTGGTTAGAGGGACCGTTAGAAGAAGTTGATGGGGCAGGAGGGTAAAGCACTTCCATATAACGCTGCGAAGAGCAGGGGATTCCTGGGCTGGGTCATCTACCCTTAAAACAGGGTCGAAACTGGCCCTCGAGTAGCTTCGACGAGACATAAAGGAGAGGGGATGAGCAGGATTCTTTTTTCTCTCTTTTTTTTTTACGTTCTCCGCAGACCCTTTAATTTATTAAACGTGCCACAGCACCAATGCCATTTAACAGCAGAACAATTCCTACGGCATTTACAGAGCTTAGTTCTTAGTTCTCTAGTTTGTAGTCCCGTGTAACATAGACTGTATGTACATGCTTTGACTTAGCATATTCGATTATTTCTGTAAATAATGCAGTTTCCGTTACGAGGACTTTTACAATTAAAATGCCACAAACTTCTTTTCTGTGTCGTATTCGGAACTATTGAATTGTGGGAAATCTGTGAAAAATCTTTGAAATATATTTTCATCCCTTATTTGCGGTACAGCGGGAGCTTCTTTCATTCTATACATTTTATTTATCTTAAACGTTTGCTTGGCTATTTGTATTTTTATTGTCCTTGATGAACATCTTTCTTAGATAATAAAAGCGTGGGACACGAGTCCTGACGCTGCAGTTCCTTTCAACCGAGAGCTCCTCAGAAATAAAGAATGAACAGAGCATTATACTGTATCGTATCGTTTAGTCCTTTTATTCTTAGTCAGGAATACTCGTAACCCTTACGAGGATAGAAAAAGTTAAGGTGTAGTAACGAAGCTGTTTTTTTACTTTGCCAAGACTCTTTTTCTTGCAACAGCGGCAATTTTCGACAAAACTATCGATTGGTATATACATATAACGTTACAGAATCTTAATTTAATAAAGACGGATAATGGACCAAGACATCACCTTTATCTCATCGGAAATAAATACAATCCTCTTAAAGAAGTCGATTCGTGTAAAAGCACTTTGAGATTAAGGTATTTTCTTGAATTATTACGTAACTCTCGAAGAATCTTTATAACAGACAGATGGTCGATTCCCCTTTAATGTTCTTAAAATCCTTAGTGACTTCGTTAACCGATCTTATAATTTATCGGAATGAGTATATGTAGGTGCATGCGTATCGCATCGTAATATTTTATTTACGTAATCCGTAAAACTTGATGTTGTATCCATTCAAGATTACAATTACATTTCCTGTGTGTTTCGCTCGAAAAGTAAATATTTCATACGTCAACTTTTCTTTATGTGAACAACGTGCATTGTTGGGAAGTGGATCGATTCTTTCCTTTCTGATTAAGTATGTTGGCCGTACCTTCGTCCTTCTCTTATCGCCGTGGGAAAGACCGATACGTATTTCTATAGACAGTCTAGGACACAGGGGCGGAACGCGATCAGCAGTTACTGGCTGTCCGACAGAAAGACGAAACAGAACGATCTCACCGTTGAGTTAGAATAAAAGCGAAAAATGTGTCCGAATGTAGAGTTAGAAGTGGCAAGCGCATTGTACCTGAATGATGTAAAATTCTACTGGACGTAATAAGGCACTAATTTTTATTTTTTGAAAAAATCAAAAGTAAAAGAAAACAGGCATGTATAGGGTGTGACGTTAATTTTTAACGTCACAAAAGTCTCGATGTGGTACTCCCGTGCTTTTGATCACGGGAGACACAATCCGACTGTACCGGTCACAAGGTATACCACGCTCTGTACGATTTTGACGGGAAGGACGAATTCTGGCGTAATATAACAAAATTTGCAAAATCTTCCCTGAAAAATTACAAGGTTAAACTAATGGGAACGGTAAGCCACGCGTTAGTCGTCCTAAGGGCGAACGTTTCTTTTTTTACTACTCGTTGCGTTTTACCTCTGTGAATTTCTGGGTAGTTAGGTCGTTGCGCGTTCTGCAACCCTCCTCGTTTAACATTTCACCCCGTCACGTCCCTCGTTATTCACCTGTAATTCGCGGTAGTCCCCCACGAAATCGTGCGGCCACTGTAAAATCTCAAAGTTGGACGGCCGGAATACGGTGTTTCCCAGTAATTGTAACCCACGTATGGTAGTCGAATACGAGAGAACACGGTTCAATTAAATTACGTTGAATGCGCTGGTAACAAATTAATTTTTTAAATTGTACGTACAGTCCCGTTTTAGGTTCGACGGCGTAGCCCGATCGTGAATATAACAATTGGACAATACGGCCTGCGTTAGCCTATTCCACACTCGTATGTCATATATAGACCGATCGTCAATAAAGAGACGAATAATCTATTTTTTAAATTATTTTTATTATATGTATATTTCTGCATTTTTGTATGTATTAGTCTTTTTAGAAATTTTCTAATGACCGATAACCCGTCTCGTCACAAAATTTCACTGTCGTGATGGCTATGGCGAATTTCCATAGATCTTTGAAAAAAAAAACTTATAAATTTACGTTCTTGTCTTTTTTCATGAAAACAGACGAGAATATAATACACACAGAATAACTTTACTTCACGCTTTGCTAGTTTATGCTTCCTTCAGGAATTCTGACTGCTTTCATTCAGCGGTGACGCGTCGAGACGGCCTCAAAGAAGGAGAGAGAATTTTCCAGTCGTCCGTCATCGCGGCGGGACGTCACGAAGTAGATTTTCATGTTCTCTCACGCTATGATAGAAATACACGGTTCTCTGTATAATGACGCGGGGTCTCCTGCTGCCTTCGAGTGTAATTTCAGGAAGGAGGCGTATTAATGAATCATAAGACGCATAAGGATCAGCTGGAAGTTTCTCATCCGGATTACGGAGCCACGGCTCGTTGCTGCCGAGAGATCATCGAAATGGTCTTGATAATAGTTTCACGGTTTTAATTAATATTTATGATCCAGAGTGTGAATTATCGGACCGTTCGAAACAATGAATTATTATCACACTCGATAAACTTGTCTCCTGATGCGGAAAAGGTTTGTACGTTCAGGTGGAAAATCAGTGGGATCTTTACACGTATCAAGAGACACCGTAGAGTCTCGTGTCACGTATAGTTATAGTACGTAACGGTCAATGCCTGATAGATAATTTTGATACAAAGCTTTGTACTCGATATTGTCTTTTTTTTTTATTTATATAAATTTATATACACCACATTTTTGATAAATATTTTTCCAACCGTCATCAAGATCGTCATGTACTCGTGTGAACGACTTGAAAACTTGTGTCCCAACATTACCCTGGCGTATGTACTAGTTCACAACGATATTTGTCTCTGCGGTAACGTGTTGCGTAACTTCCAAAGTTTTCGCATCGTTTCGCATTAGGAAGCTGCGGGTTAGCCAGGTAATTGGCGAAATACATCAAGACCACCCATCCGACCTGTAACGAATAGAACGGAGTTGCTAGTAGCTGCTGTCTCTCTCTATCTCCCTCTTCCCCTTTTACCTCTGAATCATACATCGCAGATGATAATTTATCAGCCGGCCCGATTTGCTTCTCTGATAATTATCACTGCCATCCTGAAAAATGAATCTCCGCAGGCGAGTTTTCTAATTGCGAAATGGAAGCTCCGTCAGATGAAATCACATTTGCAATCGTTGAATGGCAGGAGAATGACGGAGGATCAAGGGGCTGGAAGGGTCGGACGACACTAGACGTAACTTGGAATACAAACCTCACGCGGTGACTGATTGTTTCGTTGGTTCTTACGGAATTGCCCATTGTTTCCAGGAAATGCCTTCTTCCTTCGACGCACGCAAATCTATCACTGAATCCTGAAAGGATTCGATTTCAGATTTTTCTACGGATCGTTTACCTGCCTGTCGTTTTACTAGCGAGTCTCTAGTCGTGTCGAGTTATAGGGGATTTTTTAGGCATCTATCCTATAGGAGAAATAATCTTCCGGTTGAAGAACTAGGAATCCGATTTACTCCCGGGGTGAGGAACGATATTGTTTATGACTTTGATTTGGATTGAGTATCTTTTTTTTTTACGTCCAAGACATT
The DNA here is from genome assembly GCA_030142285.1 of Calameuta idolon. NCBI lineage: Eukaryota > Metazoa > Arthropoda > Insecta > Hymenoptera > Cephidae > Calameuta > Calameuta idolon. The sequence continues at coordinate 592,085 of JARQSV010000007.1, read as the reverse complement.
TCCATTAGATTCTAGATATCCTTCTTTTTTCCCTACTTTCTTCGTGTATTAGAATTAAGGATTCGAGTGTCTTTTAATGCTTGCGGATCGTTATTATCGTGTAGGTATTATGGGTATATACATTATACTTGTATCTATCTACTTGGCAGCATACTTAGAGAAATATGGGGCGCTTATGACTCCGATGGAAACTGACAGAATAATTTAGTAAATTACAGCTGCAAAATATAGGGATGAATTAATTCTTCCTGGAATTACATTATCTTTTTTTTTATAACTTACGACTGTATTATGGTAACTGGTGGTATTCCGTGTGGCACTGGAATAGAGTGTGTTATACTTAATAATAAGGTTATTGAGAACGATGGGTGATGATTCCCGTCCAGAAATTTATTCGGGCAGCTGCGAAAAAATAAAGGGTCTTGTTAGGCTTACACGTGGCACCCACAGTAGGGATGCCAGCCCTACTAGGCTCAACAGAGGCAGCCACGATAAAACATATAGTCAAAAAAAGGAACATTAGGGCCTAATCAGGCTTAATCATGGGAGCCCCACTAGGTTCACCCATACAGCTTGCCAGGCAGTTGTCTATAAATGGCAGCACAATTTATTTCTTTTTAAATATTTTTATTACGCTCAGTAAACGTACGGTTATGGTAAATCGGCTATTTTTTTTATTTAACAACAAACAACTTTATACGATTAGTATTTTTTATTATTCGTGAAGCACTGACATAAAAAATACTTTAACAGAACACGTCAGTTTAAACAGCATGCTTATCTTTACCATTTTTTTATCAGGCAATCAAGGCATAATTGAGGAACCGTTTACAGGGCCACGTTAATAGACCTGCCATATAAAGGCCCCATCTTTTCAAGCGTGATCAGCCTAGTTGGGTTACGCTTAGGTGTCCATATTGGGCCTTTAATTAAATTGGGGTAAACTGGAAGGGACCACGTGAGTACCCTAACTAAATTTCTGCACGGGTTGTTTTATGTCTTTGGGGATTTATGACTCGAGCTAGATATTTGACAGATTTTAATTTCCGAGCGGTAATATATGTATACCGTGCAGTTAAAAATTTTTTTTAATAATTATTCATGCATGCGTTACGACAGAATGCGACGGATCTTCGAAATATTATTGAACGTTGTTATAAAGCTTATATAAGTTCTTAAAGTTTGTCGGGTAAAATTTTACTTGCGATCAAATAAGCACGCGATAGTTGAATAGACGTGAAGCACGTGATACACATGTTGCCCGACCTACCTTAACCTGGGATTCCTTGTGCCTCATAAAATTTATGAAACGTACCACGAATTTATATATGAGTAGTCTCGTTTTTGTCAGTGTAAATTCGGCTGGATATTATGGATACGAATGCAGCATTGAGAAGTTACGGTACAATAGAAACAAGCGTGAAACTTATTTGACAAATTTGGTACACTCTATAAAATACTATTTTGACACATCCCCACGATATCTCTAATGCCATAATCGATATTACCAGAAGCCAGATTTTTCAGTGTAATAAATAAAGTAATAGTCGACGATATTTTACGAAATTCCTCGTGGCGCGTAAATAGAAGAGTTTTTAAATCCCGTCGAATGGGCTTTTGTGCTTCTCGCGAAATCGTGAAATCGCGAAATCCCCATCGTAAAATTGACGTCGATTTGCGATTGCCTGTATACCATTCGGCGTCATACCTAAGAGCGATGCAATTCCGTAAATCTTGCATGATTAATAGAAATCGGATGGGTCGTGAGAACAGGAGCGTACCTACTGGATTTGAAATGTTGGGATAAAGAAGCTGACTATGAGGCACAAGCGAAAATTACAGTATGCATATATCGGCGTGGAAAAAAGAAAAAATTAATTCCGCGGATTATACAAATATTAAACCGGAAGTGATGAACATGCGAAAAAATGATTACCGTATTTTAATCTTATACTATTAGTAATAGTGTCTGAAAATTACTTTTCTCGATATTTCGTATATCTACTTCGCACGTAAATCCTCCAGTCACCAAGTATTGTTTTCGTATCGAATTTGGAAAAGCGTCGAATAATATCTAGGAAGCTGTTTGCCTCTTCGCAGCGATTTTAAACAAGAGGATCGGAAAATTTGCAATCTAGGATGCAGGTGACAGGTAATTTCAGGATATGAGTAATATCCTCGCTTTTACGTAATTACGGAATAAATAGGCAGCTCTTGGTAAAAGTAGGGGAAATCGACGGAGCATCGCGCTGCGATCAGTATATCCATTGAAAATGACACGATATACAGGGACGCATCAAATAAAAAAAAAAAAAATTCAATATCCATCGCTGAACGCCGTATCATTTCTGTACGAAGCGATTTTATGAAAATGAAATTCCACGATATAGTACCAGACAAAAAAAATACGTTTGCTATAGAGAAAATGTCGTAGCACAGTAGAAGAGATGGAAGTAAAACGATTCACGATATTTGACGAGACAATACGAATTCTCAACTGAAGAACAGTTAATAGAAAGAAAAAAAAAATGTTTAATATTGCACCATTGTCAATATCATGTTGTACCTTATTGTCTTGTGCAGTGAATGACAAGTGATCAGTGTAGTGCACGGAAATGCTCTTTGTGGATGAAATCATTGAAGACAATGGAAACGTAGCATGAGGTATTGTGCATCACCGTATAGTTGTAAAATACAGTGAATTATGTCAATAGTCATGGACTAATTGTTGTGTGCTTAGAGATGCTTTTATATGTTTGGCTGTCGTCATGGATACTCAAGCTCCGACATGGACTCTGTAACGTTTCAAAAATAATGAACATCAAAAAAAAAAGTAAAAAAAGGCGATAAATACTGCTGCTCGTGTAGGATTAGTTCGGCCTATAGAGGATTAAATTTCAATTATCCGAGTGCAGTGATCATTAGTGAATGCAATTAATGTACTTCCTATAGCGTGGTATACGGTCTTTTGCTGTTATAGTGAAATGCAATGCATTACCTATGTATATAGACGCAACAAAAACCCTCTATAAGCCATCCTAAGAGCAAGGGATGAAAACTTTAACCCATATATATAAACACACACACACACATATATATATATATATATAACGCGATAGAATAGTAATAAAGCTACGCTCGACTTCATGTTAAGAATTATTTTAACTCCACTATTGGTCTCTCAAAAGCTTTCACTTGGATCTTATTAAGCATTTTCATTTTTAATGATACCCCTTGCACGTGATATTAAATGGGACTAAGATTTAAAAAATGTTCAAACTCAAAAGGCAAACTTTATTTAATTAAACGTTTATAATTCTATGAATTTTTTAAAGCATGAATGACGAGTACGAAATGATTATATTTAAGCGGAACGTTAACACGCGACGACGAAAGGCTGACAGAGAAGTCTAAGGAAAATGAATAGTCGGCCCTGTGGAAAGTCTGTTTTTGACTTATCGCGTGATTACACTTGAAAATCATATTTTCTCCGTCATGTCCTCGTATAGTGGTCCAAGGACCAAGTGGAAAAGCGTGCTTATCTCGGGAAAGCATCGGAAAGTTATAACGATAAATCTACATTGCTCTGGACGAGACACGATAAAAAGCTACACTAAACTCAAGAAAACGGAAAGGAAGTGCTCGCGGACGTGTCGCCCTTACTTCCGCTTACCGTTTCCATTCTCGTCCTGGCATTTACGAGAGCGGAGAAACACGGCCACTGATATCGGCATCGTGGTGTCCAAGAAAAGGAAATAAGAAAAAAAAGGTAGTAAAGGGGTAGGGGGAAAAAATCATTCAATACGGATACAGGGAAAACTTGGACTCTTCACGTTTGTCTATTACATAGAGGAAGGGCATTCGCTTTGAGACATGTAAAATATTATGAAAGTATTGCGGCGAAGGATTAACAAACGAATGATCCTACATTAGCTACGTTGTTTGTGCACGACAAAGTCTGTTATTTCCTGTGTATTTTTCGCTATGCACTAATGTGCCTTTACGGACAATTTTTCATATAAGGATGCTAATGAAGACAAAAATTATGCTTTTTGTATTACGTTTCTTTTTGGAGTAAACAGAGAACCGACACTCGGAATTCTCTAGCATTACGAATTCAAATGTATTATGCATTTTAATAAGAGATTCCTCGTGGTCACGGGACAACGTGCAGGTTCCTCGTCGACAGAGGATTCTGGGTCGGTTTATTAAAAAAAGGGGATTAGAAGCTAAATAAATTAAAAAAATAGAAAGAGTAGAAAACTTTTGTCCAGCACGAGTTTATATTTAGTATGCACAATATGCGAGGTAAGTTCTTTATATATATTTTGACCTACCATTTTATGGCTTAGTGGCTTCTTCTTTTTGTTTTACCTAACGTGTACTAAATGTCGAAACATTTTTCTAGCTTAAGCACCTATCGTACCAGTTACTCGTATACACATATCTAGACATGGCTGTACTGTATTACACGGGAAAAAATAATTTGTCATCGCAACCGTTGTCGCGATGACTAAAGTTTTACAGTTTCTCATACATTCTCGTCGTTAAAGTGATCTATTATTTGGAGTCTTGTATAGATGATTTCTTATCGGAACTATATTAATATGCTTATGTGCGTTCACATGTTACTTAGACAATGATATTTTTCTTCGTTTGACATTATTATTTGCTTTTACCGTATCTCCCTTACGCGTGCATATTAAATGCAAACAATAATTTCAGCCCTGCGCATGACAAGTTGCGGTATTTAATACCGAGGCAACGTATAAAGTAGAACCCATGAAAGTGAGCTAACCCGGATAGCTGCTCCCATTTTTCTATATACTGAAAAGTTCGTAACGCAACGTTAATCGACAGAGTGCGCGTTATTTATTGGCTTGACGGGCAGTTTCGTTATATACATTTTACATTACTAAATAAAGAGCAACAGATTCCGTGGAATAAAAATCTCGTTAACGAGAGATAGTACAGTCATATTAAAATACGACATTGTTGTTTAATTCTGTGACGTATGGAATTTGATTAACGAGCCGTGTCGAGTATTATTCCAGTATGTGTAGCTCTATGCGATCCTTTTGCGTGTAATATATTTGTCATGAGGAACTTTGGCATATTTTTTTTGTACGGGTTTGCGAAAATTCTGCTGAATCGTTGAGCACTTTCTTGTACAGTTAAAAAAGTTCATCTCTCGTAAATTAAATGGTTGCTCATATATATTAGTGTGTTGTGAACGCATACGCGTGTATGTGTTATTTGAAAATTTTTTAATATTTTTTGTACCGTGTTATACGATAGTATCTAAATTCACTTATTTTTCTATCCTAATGTGTACCACGCCCTGAAAGAATAATGCATGCACTGCAAGGTACATCAAGAAGCTATTAAAAGGGCGTTAAAGTTCAGAGTGAATTTGCTGGCAGGTGTATTGTGTCTTAGGGGGTAGCGGTTTATAATTTATGAATGCCTTTTGTATCCTTGATGTAGAATAATTCTCACCCTCACTTCATCCTGCCGTTGCGTTGCTCTATCCACATCCCTCGAACGACACCGTAAAAGTTTATTGTCGTGCGAAAGCTGACATTTTTTTTTTCAAATTCTTTCTTAATTAATTATTTTTTTTTACAAACAGCCGATCACGCTATTCATTGATACACATAACGTTCAGTGCTGTTTGACGAATTTTATCGAGAGAAATAAACCACCAAGTGTTTATGTATAGGAAAGGAAAGTTAGCGCGAAACGCGATAAACGATCGTTTAAGCGTCGACGTATTAAATCACGCAATTTTTTCCGTACAATTATGGCGAATTTAATAGCACGCGTACGATTTGCGTACAAAATCGAAATTTGCCCTTGCTTATTCGTTTTCTACGTGAAATCGAAAAATACTCATAAATTTGAAATCCGATAAGTTTGCAGTACTTGCACAATATATTTGCAAATTTAATACTGTACGAAATTTTTGCATTGCTTCGCTCGGCGAATTATCATATTTTTCTATTTGACTTAATATTTGCCGCTATCGCTCCGATTCGAGATGTGGTCCAGCCGAATGTAGGGGCGCGCGAATACTGAACAGACTTGTAGCGCGAGAGCGCCGCGACCGTCTCCCACGAGCAACCCCTCTTCGCAGCATCTCTTACTACGCGCATTCCTCTTATCAACAAGGGGTGGTAGCATCGCTTCAGAAATTTCGTCTAACAGACTGAAAGAGCACCCCTGCCTTCACCCTTTATCACCTCCTCAATTTATACATACCTCTAATGCAATAGAGTGGCCTGCCTGCATTACATTTTTTTAAGTTATTTTCTTCGTCGGACCTCATCCGCTAAAGCATAGATGCCGTGCAAATTCTCTTATCATTTTTATCGTCCACCTACGTTTTCACTTGTAGTAATTCACGCATCGAACTTCTCGAATCTTTTTGCTCCTGAGATCAAACTGATTCTTTAAAGGTTGCGATGCTAAATCGTATCAGCCTATCCTAGTCAGCCTGTTATCATTATCGGATGGCAGCGTCACCTTTGACCCTAAATCCCACAGGCTCTCGGTTATGTCTTATCGCTATATCAGATAAAATTGGTTTTCTCGCATGTCACAGGGATTCAGTAATCCCTTATCCTCAATCTCGTACAGATTTTCAGTTGGATTTTTTCGTCGGCGTTTTTCTATACGCCCGTTTTTGCCTGCGATTTAAATATCTACGAAAACTCGATTTGAAGCTGATATGAATTTTTCTAAATGAAAAAGTTAAATTAAGAATTTTTTTCCTTCACGACGATTAGGTCGATAACGAAATTTACTCGTAAAAGAAAACTAACAGCGTCTTTTCGATTTCACGTGTCGAGTGTCCTGAGCAGTTTCTTCGTATCTTACTCTGCCCATTGCAGAGCTTCGTTCGGCTAGAGATGATGTCACGTGGGACGCTTACTCTTATTATTTTGGCAAGGCTATGTGCGTGATATATAAATTCGTCCACGAGTTTTACTTGGCATCGAAATAACGTCAAGCCTTTCTGTTATATGAGATTCATGAAAAATTATTGAATTTTTCATTTCTATAGGAATCATAGTGGATAATTGAAAATTCTTGAGAACTCGAGACGAGGCAACTTGAAGAAACTTCACTCAGACGTTCTACAATAACGACTCTAAGAACTCCATGGGAACCTTAGGAACGAATGACAATTTTATGATATTTCTACGAGGCTGTAAATTCCAAAAAAAATTTTTTACTCCATCTTCCTGCTACCCTTACTTTGAATAGATTTTACTGATTTTCCAAAAAGAAATTATCTAATAATTAAATATGTGGACATACTTTTTTTTTCTTTTTACTATATCTTGTGAGAAATGACCATTCGTCTTCATTTAATTGTCTTTTGCGCGCCTATGAAGTTTCCTTGAAACAGCCTTCAATTAACTTTTACCTTAAAGTTTGTATTTTCCTGGTAAACATAAAGCCCTCTGGGGATTCATTATGTATAGTTAGTCCCAGCAATTTATATATTTGTCTTCCTGGAAAGTCGTTGGACCGCGTTGCTACCACATTTTTTAATTTCCGTTCGTTATCTACATGCTGGAGTATTGTATTTGTTTATCGCTGAGTACTTTTGAGGTTTCAAAAGAATGAAAAAAAATTAATAAGTTTCATCAGAGTAAACCATTTTTTTTTTCGTATTCGTGACTTTGAAAAAAAAAAAGATTTATTGCTGTTTGCTACTTAATTTTTTGCATCATAACGCGGGTCTCTCATCTTTTTAAAAGCGTCTGAAAGCAAAATTCTTTCGTAATTTTTTTGTATCAAATCAAAAAAAAATTCATAACGGACTAAAAAGGACTAAGATTTTATACGAGATACACGAGTATACGAGATTCTTACTGCAACGAAGATCAGATCGTAAGACGTGCAAGTGCGTGGGTGCTTACGTGATTTCACTAATGACGATAAAGCCTGAATGTTTAAAGGTACATTTAACGAGAGGAATGAAAGATTTTATTTGAAATTTTGTATGGGAGGATGAAGACTTATCAAGGTTTTTCATTTTGCTCACGAGAACCATTTTCGACTGAATTCTAAAGAATCGATACGATTTTACGCTGATCTCATCAGAATCTCCCGGCGTGTTATTCGTATGCATTGAACAGCGTTTCGACGAGTTTTAATGGATAGTCATTTACTGGACTTCTGTTCCATCATGATTAAGCAGTTTTAAATATAAATCATTAATCTTCAAGTGGGAATGCTTATTGTCAGAGAGATATTTGGTACACTGTTTTCTAGTAAATTACATATCACAAGGATATCTCCACGAGATTATTATCGACTATTGTACGTCATTATCCATATCGCATTAATTATCTGCATTAAAATAATACGGTCAAGAGCAATGATTATCGTGTTATTTATTCATTGATAAGCGATATCGTTTTAATAGCCATTAAAAATGACAATTATCCATCCTGCAGTATTGTATACATATATATATGTGCTGTTCGCAATAGTTAGCTGATGCGTTTTTATATTAAAAAAAAAAAGTAAAAAAAGAATGAAACATTGCGACATCCAATCATGGTAACTCTATCCCATTCGCGACACATCGCTTTATGATCCTCAAAACAGCTGTTATGCTACAAATTATTTGATTTCATAATATCAAAACAGCCACGTGTCCTCAAAGTAGCTAATACGTAAGTGAAAATATTGTCAACATAGCTGATTACCAAATTTATGTATGCATATGTGCGTGTGCGTCTGTGTATGTGTGAGTGTGTAAACTGGTAGAATAAATTAATCTGACATTATAATGAAAATTCTTGTGCAGCAATTATATAGAATATTAATTTACGCTCTCGGACGTAATTGTCTACAATTTCAATAAACAATGAATTAATGAAATTCATTTTTCGTTGAAATAATCAATCAGTATATAGATTTAGTTAATTTTCACTAACAGCCTTGTATTAGATGCCGCGGCCACACTTTATTCTCACTTGAGTTATTATCAGGCTAATATTTATGTGGAATTAGATAACGCTAAGACATATGTTAAATGAGCTAACATATCTTTGACATATTTTTAGATTTTATGGTAGCATTAGGTAGACACAAGTGATTTCATATATTACCTCCAATATGTCTCATTACATAAGAATCTTAAATTCATTTCCTGATAGCGTTTCATTAAATGTTGAGACCCTAATAAAGATTATCAGACAGATCTCTGCTGGAAATGGTCTAGCCTTCCGTGCTATCTTAATTTGATAATTCATTCAACAGTATACAGTACAGTATTACCATCAGTTCGTCCATACTTATATAAAGCTTAAAAAATCAATTAAGATATAATTTTGCACAGAGCTGTTACAGAATACGCAGGTATTGTTAAACTAAAGAAATAAAGTGAATAGTTGCGTGTATAAGGATTACAACGTGAATGGTAAGTAAATTAGTTAAGCCTATTTTTCCTCCCATTTTCGATAGCACGTCTCGTTCCGAGTCTATTCTTAAAACTGAGCTTAAGAAACGTCAACCACTTTAAATGTTCGTATTTCATTGTAGAATCTGTCTACAATGAATTTTGCACACTCTAAATGATTTCTTACGGCCTAATTTATCGATAGAGATGAATGAAATAGTCAAGTGTCATGATTTTCTTTTTGTAATTCGATGTTCGGAAAATCCGTGCAGTAAACGCTCGCTTGATCCTATGCCTGCCTAGGCTGGCCATAAAAGAGTTAGCTCAGTGTTTGCTATGAAACTATTGTCATGCGTGCTGTGAAACCAGTGTTCGGTAATGGGGATAACTGCGACGGCAGAGGGGAAACTGACAGGCGTGTCTATATTTCTTTTATCTTCGAAAATAAATGCAGTATTAGATTAACTTAAGGATGCTTTGAAAATATATGTACTAGTGAGGTTGTACAAAGCTGTAGAAAAAGTTAACGAATTTAATTTCTGCACGACTAAAAATGCCAGATTTCAGCCAGATTACATAAGACTGATTAGTCTTATGGGATTCGAGAATGGGGACATTCACCTTACTTATCAATGTAAAAATCTGTTTTTTTTCATACATATATACAGATGCGCTAAATAACTTGACGAACCGTATACAATAAAGATATCGTGTTTTGTTGATTCCACGTGACGAAAGGAAATCACGACGCGATAATAATGAACTTTGAAGAGTAAAGTGTGACGTCATGCGGTCTCAGGACGAATCCTCAAAGTGGAAAACTAAGCTGGAATAATTTAATCCCACGGATGATCCTCGTTGTCGGAAAACGGATCTCGGGTTATTCCTCAAAAGGACGCGATAATCTGTGACACGAAGATAACATTTGACGACGGTTCTCGGACGATAATTATCGTACAAGACTGCCGAGATATCGTGGATTACTGATCTCAGCTTCAGGAATTTAATGCCCACAATGCTAATCCTTTAACCCGCAAGCTGCCCTGTATATATGTATATCGATATTATATTTCCGCAACATCTGACGAAACGCGCACCGCAGTGGTGTGCCTGGATTTCAATTACGCAGCCTGAGAGTTAATAACGTCGGATTAATTTTTCTTAGCTTCTATATACAGCTCTTGGGTTGTTTTGAATTTTTTTATAACCTTTTTTTCTTTCCTTTTTTTTTTTAGAAGAATATGACGGACATCGAAGGGACTAAGAAGGTCTCTTCTGAGGATGGGCGATGTTGCACGTCTGGCTTTAACGAAAAAGGGAGAATAGTTTTGAACGTTGCCATTCTCAGTGTAGCATTCATGGTGCAATTCACGGCCTATGAGGGTACAGCGAACTTGCAGAGTTCAATAAACGCAGGATTGGGCCAATTTAGTCTCGCCGCGATTTACTCCAGTGTTATCCTGAGCAGCCTCTTCATCCCTGTTGTTGCGATCAAGTAAGATTGCGGCTTCCGCTGAACTGTTTCATCATAAGGATTTTACCTTCATTCTGCATTGGCTTTGCTTTGATATAAGCTTCTTTCATATTTCTGTATAATGTTTATTCAGACCTTTTGAACTCATTTGTAGTTGCCTTCAAGGACTCCATGTAAATTGCTGCAAAGTTTTATACTATATTGTTGAGACTATACGATAACTTTCGACTCCGTCTTTCATCATCACCATGTATTTCCGAGAACGAGAACGATTTCAGAGAACGGTCGCGACAATCTTGGAAAGCCCGTTGAAAAGTTGCAATTGTTCCCGAAGGCAAGGAATGCAGATTTATTAACCTTGTTCTATGTAATATGCAATTTTCTCCCTTTCATACGCAATATACAGGGTGGCTCACCGAAAGTGCATACCTCGATTAAGATACGGGGAAAAGTTTCAGGCAAAAGTTGCATGGTTTCAAGGAGGATCCATTTTTCATCCAAATGATTTTTTTTAATATTCATTTGATTTTGAGATACAGTACGTTACACGTTTTATTTTTTAATGGAACATCATTTTCTGTTGGTATAAGAAAATGTAGATTGTTCTTTTTTTTTTCTTAACTTTTTAAGACATCAGAGACTAAAATCCATTCAGCTATTTCCAAATTATCGAGAAATGAATTTATTGAACAATCTTCGGTTGTGAATTAAGCGCGCGAACGAACCCTAAGTGCTCTAGTGGTGCTACACCGAATATTGTTCAATAATTTCACTTCTCAATAAGTTGGAAATGGCTAAGTGGATTTTAATCTGGAAGGTCTAAAATTTTAAGAAAAATGCACTACATTATCTTATACCAACAGAAAATGATGTCGTATTAAAAAAATATGTAACGTGCTGTATCTCGAAATCAAATGAATATACAAAAAAAATCATCTGGATGAAAAATCGACTCTCCTGAAACCATATAATTCTTATCTGAAACTTTTTTCCATATCTTCATTAATAACGGTAATAATCGAAGTGTGCACTTTCGATGAGACACTCTGTATACTTAGTCTCGAGAAGCATTTCTAATTATAGTGTCGAGACATTTACTGCTATTCAAGATCGAAGAAAATTACAAAATTTATTTCACTTTGTGTCCAATCATCTATGTTAAATAATAATTTTTTATTTTACTTGTGAAACAAAGACATATAATATTTTGCTATAACTACTGCAGTAATACTGGTAGAATTTCAATATCATGCAATAGCAGTTACGTCGGACTAACTATGGACGAAGCTTAGTGAGGTTGCAAACTGTCAGTCTGTGGTATGCACGAACATATAGTGATATTAGATACCTTGGCGTGCAATATATGCGTATATCGACATACATCTACAAACGCTGCAAAGCATACAAAATAAAAATAAAGTGAAAATCAAGAGCTTCACATGAAACTAATTTTGTGCAAATAATCTTCTTTGAGTTATTTTCATATTTCTCATTTGTATAAAACGTACCATTACCGAGTTTGCTTCGTCATTTTTAGTCACTTAATTTTGCATTTAATCAGAGGTCGCGGGAGTCCAAAGGTGGAAAACAACGATAGATCGCAGGTAGCCGAACGTCTGGGAAACTTGATATCCTGTTAAGTCGTTAATTATCACGTGTTTTTACAGTTTTTGTCTCAAGCCTTAATAGACCGTAACTCGACATATGCACAGCTAATAAAATTAATGCAAAATTTTGAAAAATTTAATAGCAGCAGCAGATGCCGTTTTTTTACGTTATTAAACGCGTTTACGATACATAAATTTGTTTGTCATCCTCAGCGTTAAGCCCAGTGCTTCACACAAGTTCGATAATTCAATTGGGAACTAAAGTCATATGCATATTATTGTATCAATGGCTTAGTACCAGAACAAATTGACGTTGTTGTAGGCCAGTTACGCGCTGCTCGATATTCAAGTATCCATTTCGTCTTGGCGAGTAGTCGGGACACGGGTAGAAACTTCCTGGTGGCTCAGGAGCCAATGGAAATTTGAGGGTGAACTACGAAGACCCCCCTAAGCCTGAGACCATTTAGGTCCTCTAGGTGTTTAGTGGAATGAATTATCATCCCCGAGACTTACCCCAGCTACGCAATAGCAGAGAGGCCCGACTCGATTAAAGTTTCCTTAATAATTTCGTAAAACATTGTCTGATTATAGCTTGAGAATAAAATGAAAAGGGTTTCCAAGTATTAGTCGATTAAGGGTTGTGAACCTTGGGAAACGACTTTTTGCAGGATCAGTGTAGACAAGCAGACATTGGTTAAGGGCGCGCCGGTTTAAGTGGGTGTGTAAAGTGGACGAAAGTGTACAAGCACTTTTGACACCCTACTATTTTATTTAACCAACCCTTCGCGATCAACCCTCTCGTCTTTGGAACAATAAGCTGGTCCCGAAGAAAATTCTGCTAGAAGTGAACAATTTCGAGACTGCAGCATCTTCCGTTTAAATAGCCTCTATTGCAATTTCAACATATCGATCGCTCTCGTGCTGTGACCCGGTTGGTTATCGATTGAAATAAGAACAGTAATTTTTTGTGAAAACCCCCTAATCATTTGACCTCGTACGTGGCTATAGAAATCTGTGGTAGGGCCGTATGGTTTTCGTGAGCGATCCCTCGAGAATGAATTACATTGGCTGTGCCTAGGAAATTGATTAACCCACTTTTTTGCACTTGTGAAATTCTGGAAAATTTGTCGAAGCGTATAGGACGATGAAACACTGCAAAATAAAATTACTGTAAACTCACGTTAGGTTTGAATTAGGATACGAAAAAGAAAAAGAAGACGGCTACGTGTACGGTTAACTTTTATGTGGCACATCGTAAAACTTACTAACTAGCGAGATGCTGAAAGTTCTGTGTTTTTCTCAGACAATAAGTTTACCTTTGACTCCCTTACTGTGCTTTACGATCACCATTGTGTCGTTCGACAAGCAATTTAACGATCTCTACAGATCGTCCCTTGCATGATAAGAGCTCTATACTAAACGATAGTACAGACGTTCGTGTATAAGTATAGCGTCTTGGTAATTCCTGAGAGCAGCTAACTGAGACTGTCGCTAAATAAATATTCATCTCGGTTAGATTCTACGCTCATCTCTACACTTGAATCCGTAACCACGTCTAGCAATACTGAACGGGTTGGAAGAGGTCACGAAAAACGTATATAACCGTAGTCCATATAAATTGGTGGGAGTGATCATACCATTATGATTTATGAGAATGGACCAAAACTGTTCGACGATACATATCAAACTTGAAAGCTCGAGGGAAAGTTCATTATGCGTAAGATATTCTGGTTTTCGTGTATATATATGCGTCTGATAATACCGGGCGAAAGGAGGAAAGTGCCGAGGGAGATATTTTGAAAAAGTTTCACGCTTCCGTCTGATACCGCCATAAGAAAGTCACAAACCTAGCATCCGGAAGTGACGAGGGAGGCCTAGAGAGACTTTATCTTGCTGTTTCAGATATTTGGGATGCAAATGGACAATGGCCTTGTCCTTGATAACGTACATGCCGTACATAGGTGCCCAACTTCATCCCACAGCTTACACATTGATACCGGCCGCCGTTTCTGTTGGACTGGGTGGTGCTCCTCTCTGGTGTGCCAAATGCACTTACCTGACGGTAGTCGCGGAAGCGTATTCGAATTTGACCGGTATACCGGCGGACGTCATAGTGGTGCGCTTCTTCGGTATTTTCTTCATGTTTTTTCAATCCGCCCAAATCTGGGGCAACCTCATTTCCTCGTTGGGTGAGCGAATTTATTTACTCGGTACTTAAGTTAGTCATATATACAATAGCTAACAGTCAATCAATTGACATTCCCAGCAGCCTCTCGTGGCTGAAGGAAAATATGGTAGCAATTAATATCAGTAGTAGTCTAGTCAGAATGAATATACTTAGTGTCATGATTTTTAGGGATGCATTTTTTTTTTCTATACGCTGATAAAAGTTTCTATGCAATTTTTTAGTCCTGTCAAGAGGTGGTGCCTCGATTGGCAATTCCTCGACCGTGGGAGCCGTCGAAGGTATCTGCGGTGTCAACTTTTGTCCGACACATGCGACGAAGAAGACTTTGCTAGCACCCAGCACAGAGGAGATTAACATGATAGCTCTTATCTATTTGGGATGCATGATCTGCTCTGTTCTTGTAGTCGCTCTCTTCGTAGATTCAACCACTAGGTAAAAGATGGTACATATCCCGGGTGCTTTCGGGAGGTGGCTTAATTTCGGTTTATTAAAGGTACGATAAGGATAGACAAGGAAGTGGCACAGGACTCACGGGATTCCGACTACTTTCTGTCGTCGTAAAATTACTTAGACGGAAAAATCAAATTCTTATTCTGCCCATTACAATGTGGCTGGGTATGGCGCATGCTCTTCTCGCAGCTGATTTCACGTCTGTAAGTTAAAACTGACTTGACGCTGTGGCTTTTTTTTTTCGTTACTTTTCATGCGATTTGACAGAGCGCGAAGAGCTCAAAAGCTTTTGCTTTTAAAATCTCTACTTTCGTCTGTCTGACGCGAAGAGCTTAAGGCGTTTAAAAAGCACGTTGAGGAATAAAACAAAACGAAACGATCTTGGACTTAACGCATACTTTCACAGGCTTACATTACCTGCGCCTGGGGTGTCAGCAAAGTGGGTTACGTCATGATATGCTATGGCGTTTTCAATGCCATTTCAGCCATCACTATGGGTTGGTTGACCAAGATAACTGGAAAACTAGTGGTAGTTAGCGGCGCCACTATTATTCATCTTGGATTATTTGTATTACTCTTGAATTGGATACCTCGTGGAACGGAGAACGAATTGTGAGAGAAACGATTAGCACAGCAAGTTGTATTGTACTTTATATTGCTTTTTTTATGTATTTGTTTCATTTTATTTATTGTACATTTACAGGTATATAGTCTTTCTCGTTACTGGACTCTGGGGAGTTGCTGATGGTGTCTGGTATGTTCAGATAAACGGTAAGATAATTCATCACGTTGAATAACATCCACTTTTTTTTTTATTTGGAAAAACTTTATCCCGGGTCTTTTATTCGGGCAACTTTACCAGGTACCTCGATATTTCGCGCGATGATGGTTTCCAGTTTTTTTTCCTTATCGCATTTCACTCCGTTACAAATAATAGGAAATTTTTCCAATTAGTATTTTTACTCAGTGTGTTGAATCGCGCCTGGTATCGATCTACACATTTAACCCTACACGATAAAAGGATTCCTTTTCCCGTTTCACTTTCTATTTCCTCTTCATCCAATTACACGGAACGTAAAGTGCGTACTGTACTTCGGTATAATAAAAGCGTAAAGAGAGCCAAGAGGAGGAACACGAGATCCTTAAAATCCAAATGGTTCGTTAAATTTACGCAAAATCGGTAAAACACAGTTGGGTAATGGGGTCAGTGAAAAATTTCAATTATCAAAAGACAAGCGGATAACCCAAGAGTGTTGTCTATCAATAAGATGGTTTTTGTGGAGTTGAAAAATTTTGAGGAAAAGGTGAAAAGAAAAAAAAAAAAGGAGAACGATGGTCCAGATTTTTCATCCATATTTCAATCCCTGGTTTACTGACCACGAACATCAACAACTCTTGAGTCTAACCCTTCTGTGTTAAAGGCAATTCATTGGCTCTTCAGGCCAATTTTTTACACTTGATTCATTGTTAATAGAAATTTCCCTAATGGATAAGAATAATCTAAGCGCATCAATGCCACTCTTTGAAATTCAACAGTCATTTATTTAGTTGACTCTTTTTTTATTTCTTATCCTCCTCTATACCGATACTCAAATCGTTCACTTACCAAGGTACTGATTTTCTCAGTATCCCTTAGCAGAGATTTGTTAACCGGAATTTCTGCTACGTCGTTCCCTCTGCGTTCCCAACGCCCTTACTTAACTCTAGGGATTCATTTGAAATTCCAATTTAACGTCGGCGATTTTCTTTTCGCGACAACAATAACAAACCCGTACCTATAGGGGACATATACAACCACGTACAAAAGCCGTATATCAGTTTAGCTAATGTATCCAATTTTACTGAGTTGAAATTTATTCCGTAATTTTCTTCCCTTGAACCTTCAAATCTAATCCATTACGCAACTTAGAACGGAGCTTCGCTAGAAATATCTTTACTCGAGATTTCTATCACGCACGTCAATCCTTTTGACAAAGTAATACAAAAGGGTTCTAAACAAGCCAAGGTTATATCTTTCGATTGATATTTCTACTTTAATTTTCATTTTTCTCGAGTCATTTCAATTTTTTTATCCATGATGCCTGTACCATCAAACGTTCTATTACTTACGACAGGGACTTAAAAGTACGTCAGGGCCGTATCACGTTGAAACAGTATCCGAACGCGTTTTTCCATAGTTCATATTATGCGTCGTATTTTTTTAAAGTTACCGTTCCTTAAACGCATAGTGTAATAGATTTATGTAAAGATTGAACCGGTTTAATGAAATTTCCATTAATGTATTTTTATACGAGCAGACTCAGAGAAGCCCCTGTAACGATGCCTACGGCAACAACGCGATTTTTCTAAATCTCCGTAAATTTGTCTAGCACATTCATATCCTGTATTTTTTTATTTTATAGCAATGTACGGTATCCTGTTTCCCGAACAGGAAGAGGCTGCCTACTCGAATCTTCGTATATGGAAATCATTGGGTTACGTTATTGCTTACGCGTACAGCGCTCATTTGTGTACGCAAGTGAAAATTTACATTTCTGGTAGTTTGCTGGTATTAGGTGCTGTTGGACTCATCATTGCGGAGCGGAGGACTGTTCACAAGAAAAAAGGCTAATTGTGCCAGTATTTAAATTTTGAATATATATATATGTATATATATGTACGTGTGCATCTTCAGACAATATTTTTTACGCGTACCGTATGCTGATAAATATATTGTCGTGATCTCTGTATACAAATAAAATTGTTATTGTAAGAAAATGTATTGGTGGTATTTGGTATAGATTTTGCACGTTAAAATATTCAAGTCTTTCTGGACAACATGGACGTCGATTATGATATCAATATTGTCTGGCGGGTAAAACGCGTATTTCCGTACTACGTTTTATCGATACTCTCTTCATTCAGAGTCATGTTATTCTTACGTTACATAAAGTGCCAGTACTGAAATTGTTACGGAAATGATCTTCCTTTTATGTATAAGAATATATTCCAGGCTGTCAAAGTAGTTTTACGTGAGAGCGTGTTATGGGTTAGAACTACACTTACACATATACTCCAATGTATGGTGCCATTTACTATTTTCCATAATTTTTTCACTTGCTGAGTCAACACATAAACTTATTACGCACAACAATATTTTTTGGCTGATCCGAAGATTGAACCAGTCGTCTGAATACTCAAATAACATGTAAAACTTGTAAGCGTGTAACACTTTGTTTTTATTAGTCTTTCCTTTTCTGGTGGATTTCGGTAGTTAACCTTGAATAATCTCACAGACTCAGGCTGTATGGCAGCATGCGTGCCGATTATTAATAAATATAACGAAAATCACTTTCTGGTTCGCTTCATTATAAATCAAGGATTTGACGTGAATATAAATATATTGACTTTTCTAAGTATATTTGGTACCTTTGGTATATTTTCACTTATTTTAAACATAGGAAGTCCACGCAACGCTCTATAGCCAAATCCTATTTTAAAATATAATTTTCGAAAGTGACACTGTCATTAACATTAATTCCCAAATCTATAAGGAACACGAAATTCTCCTTGTCTACATGTTAAATCATAATCAAAAACAGCTGAGTCGCCAGTCCCCAAAATTCGTATAGCGTAGTGGCGGGGTGATCAGTGCCCGCCATATTTCTTTTATTAAGTTGTTATTCCCCTTCAGTCTACTGTAGTCTACCGGTCTGTCCAAATCTCCAGCCGAACTCAATCATGCCACCGTGCCGGTAACAAGAAATCATCTTATCTCAGCTGCACCGGTAAGTGCACTTATATTGACTCTTATTCACTTGATTTTCGCATTACAGCGATCATAAAAAAAATTGTGCGCGACCTACGTCAATATTATATTGATTGATCCTGACCCAATGCTCATTTGAAATTGAATTGCCCAATTGATAAATGACACACAGCAGAATTTAATTATCACTCCGCCTTTAAAAAACAAGTCACGTACACCAGTGATCACGCAAATTTTAATTCGATTACGTTATTCAATCGATCATCGCGCATTTCTTTATTTACGAATATTTTTTTTGTCAAGTTAACCCAAGCGTCCATCCTTTCAATGTCCCAAGCGTTTGTCTCTGCACGAAAGGGCAAAAGAGTACTTTATCAACGCGTTACCAACGATTTTCTCGTGCTCCTCGACTTGTTACGCGTCGCGTCGACAAAGTGACAGAAGTGGATTTCCGGTTGGAATATCACCGAAGTGGCATTTCCCAACGAGGACGGTCAATTGAATGGAACGGAACGTCGGATGAATTCAAAAGAGTCGCATAGATACAGTATCCATTTGGTGAGTTACCGAGCTTTCAGTATAAAGTTCTCCAGTGGCGTAACGTCATATTTGAATACTGGAACGTGTTCATTTCGCATTGTAAAAGTTATAATGTAGTATCATTTGATGACGATAATAGCATGTATCAGATACTAAATGAAGTAATGGATACACGTTTGATGTATATCTGTAGTATACATATATCGGACATTCGCTATTCAGAATGCTTGAATTTAGGAAATACCACGCAGCCATCCTTACTGCTCCCTATTGACGTAGTTTCCAATCTGTTTCTGACGCCTTGACTGCTCCTGTGCGTTACGTGTTATGTTAACGCGTAACTGTGCAATCGTGAAGCGCATACGGCTGTTTGGATCTATACCGTTGGGATTGACAATAGAAATTTAAACGCGACCGTCTTGTCTGATAGAATCAGAGCATAAACTGAGAAATCATGTAGGATATCTGTCATCCTACGGTTCCTATCGATTTATTCAGTTTTTGTTAAATTCCCTTAGGAACTTACACACCGAAGGGACATTTGAAATAAATAAGAACGACAGTCGCCTATAACAAGAGAATATTATAAGTGGAATTAATTCTTGATAAAGTTAAATATATATCTATATAATGTCCATAAACAAATAATTGGCTTGATTATCAGTATTTTTTCAAAGTCTCGTTGGTATAAAAAAATCATGAAAAAAAAAAATTCTTATTCAATTTATCGAATCGCTACCAACTTCATTACCGCTCGCGAGATGCTGGTGATTGTTATCTTTCTGAGAAAATAAAGATCCACCTATTGTCTTCATGATCTTCTGTACAATTATCACATACGAGCGAGAATAAAATACGCAGGATTTACATGTCCTTAGAGTTGCACGAGTTTCGAGGTCTAAACGAACGTATTATACGTTATAAATCAGAGAATATTGAAATCGCGTATAACCTTAACTTGTCGAAGTGATACGACGATTGAATTAATGACATTACGATCGTCGAGTTTAAATCGTCGTTAAGAATCGATATTGTCTGTAATGACTACTCGTGAAAGGAACCTCGGTAGGCTTTTCAAGGTTAGGATAAATACCGCTTTTAGTGTCTGCTCTAAATACCAATCTCATATTGTAATACAGTTAGGATTCGCGTATGATCTTCGGACAATAATTCTGTGGCCCATAGAATTCGAGAACCTTTGAATTATATAGTTTCCGCGTTACGGTTTGTCAAAGCTTTAGGCTGTGACCAACGTACTTTAGAGATTATTCGCATACGGTGAATCGGGTCTGAATACTCTGCTCTACTCGAAACCTGGTCTAACCGGCTATAATAGTTCTATGAATATTCCAATATTTGCTGTCAGATTGTTCACCCAGAAATATATTGGCAACGTGAATGTATGCATCTGTGTGTATATACGTATATATATTATAGAGACTACATATTAGGCGGTACATAGGGAATGAACCACTCCTACGTCATGTCCTCGACTGAAGTAAACGTTCACCGGCTTTTAACGAGATTGTGTCACGCGAACGTTACAGCTCTTATCACTTTACATTACAACATTCCAATTAATATTGAACCTCGTTATTAAATAATAAAGTCCGTGCAATAGCTGTCGCGTCAAAAGAAACCTGACGATAAGTGATATGGAATCTTCGTCTTTATTGTTATTTATCTATATCCGCGTACCTTAACGATCCTTTGAAGATAGCCTTATACCGATTTATATGCATGGTGGTTAACGTGGCTGCGTATAGGCGATCGTCGGCGGAACGTGTTTTCGCGGTGAAATTGGTACAATTGTCCTGTCAATTTTCGTAGATTGTGACAGTGCCAAGTCAATGTGTGACGTTTCAGATTTATTGTTACTCTAGAAAGTCAACCTCATTCCCTCTTGTTACTTTTCTAACTAACTTGTTTTAAGGCAAAGACCTTCGAGCTGACTAACGCTAATACTTTCACGATGGTGATCACTGGCGCGATAAGACGAATTTTATTTTTTTCTTTATTGTCACTCGCTAATACATTTTTTTTTGCAAGACAGCCAATGAACGACGATACGTCGATTAACTGCATGCCGATTGTCAGTGTTGAAGATGGGTTATGTCATTGGAATTTTTTTTCTATTATGAATCCTCTATACTGTATGTTGTTGACTATGGATTATTTAATGGATAGTCGGTACCAGGTAACTCTGTAGTCTTGTATGGTAGCTGCATACACTGGAAATGAGAATACATGATCCATGACGGACACGGTAGCGTATTGTAACATATGCGTAATCCACAATTGCCATAACTTCATGTGCATTACTTCATACCTTGTGTAAACACATTGGTTTCTGGCTATAAACGCATTTCTGGTCTCGTAGTCAAGCGTAATGCGGTCATAACGGTAGGTTAAGTGAATTATTGATTATTACATTAGCTCGACAAAGGAGACAACAAGACGAGCGCCTTGGTTACGTTTGAGAGGAAGTAATTGCAGCAGATCAGTTTCCGGGATGATTTTGTTAGCATGTGGAGGTAATTAGTGTTTTTTTTTTAATTTTCATTCGTCCACGCGCAGATTCTTATCGGTGTTTGATATCGTGACGAAGAGTCGAAGAGGAATTTTCTGTTTTTTTTTTCTCTTGCACTTGGTCGAACCACGTGCAGAATTTTTTTTACTCTGTAATAAGGAAACCGGTATGACGTTTCGCAAACTAGCAACTGGCGTTAAATGTGTTGAATGCATTGCGAAACGTATAATATGCATCATATGCATGTCTTAGACGTTGTGGGATATAAAATAATGTTCTTAATTTTTTTTTGTATTAATGTTTTCTTCCTTTTTTTCGTAACGCGCGTCCTCGTCTACAACTTTGTACTTCCTCTTATTTTTTTATTTCAGATACCCTGACTATGGAAAACCTGATGAACTTGAAGGCACTTTCGATCGGCTCCAAGATGGAGCTGCAGAACCTGTTATTAAGTCTATTTAGTATGATACGTACAGTCGCATGGATAACTCTAACTTGATTCACATTCCTTCTATCTCGGACGCTCTCCGTCTATTCTCTTAAAGCCGAGGTGGACGCGATAAGCTTGCGATAAGGAGAGTTAATAAAAATTCTTTCACCTGTGGGTTAATAGACTTCTTTAAAGTAAATCTTAGGTGGATTTTTAGAAAGAGCTGGCTGGAGCAATTGAACAGTATCTAGTAGAACATACAGCCAGGCGTATCAGGAACAAAGATAACGTCAGGTTATCTTTGATGAGGTATTTTTAAAAGTTTCACAATTGGTTAAATTTGTCGATTGAAAGTTGTGAAAGTGAAATTTAATAATTTGACGTGAAAAAAAAAAAAGAATTTACAAAAACTGTCTGTCACAAATTGAAAAATAAAATTTCGTGAAACCCTTGACAAGGGGTCTTCGTTTTATAGTAGTTCGTGAGCTTTATTTAATGACGTCTGAGTCAAACGAAATGGCAGGTGAATTCGTGAAAGTGAAAAGTGAAAGGACGAATTTTCAACCCACGGAACGATGGAGGATAATGAGAAACATCCTGATAATAGGGTTCGCGTTTATGATACATTTTACTGCTTTCTTCGGCGCGAGCAACCTTCAAAGTTCAATCAATGCCGACAATTCTCTTGGAACTTTCACCCTTGCGTCGATATATAGCAGTTTGATTTTCAGTAACATTTTTCTCCCTGCTCTCGTGATAAGGTAAGAGAACATTATCGAATCTAACTTTTTTTTTTATCGCAGTCGATTCTTTCATATAGAGTCGGGTCTGCCACGTAGAAATTGACAGATGAAGGTTTTTACGAGATCGAGATCTTCGTGCCACGTACAACATTTGGAGCAAGAGCAGATCGAAGAAATTGTCTGTCCAATTATTTATTAATCAATATATAGTTTATACTCTCGTAGGCACCAATTTATAGCATGCTATCCACACTATTAATTGATAACTACGAGATTAAATTAAATTTCAAATGTTACCTAAGACAAGCGGTATTGGACTGAATCACTAAAATCGTACAATAACTGACATATCAATTAAATGTCATCGGATTTAAAATAATAATTGATCCTTAAATTGAATTTTTTATCATTTTTCTCTACTAAACGTGAAATGATATTTTTATTTCTGGTCCTCTCGTTACAGTTGGTTAGGATGCAAATGGACCATATCCCTCGCCTTTATCGCCTATATGCCTTTCATCGCGGCCCAATTCTATCCAGAATTCTATACCCTGATACCAGCTGGTTTGGCTGTTGGACTAGGCGGTGGTCCTTTGTGGTGCGCTAAATGTACCTACTTGACAGTGGTGGCCGAAGCCTACGCGACGATTTCCGATATGAACGTCGATGTTTTGGTCACCAGATTCTTCGGCTTGTTCTACATGTTCTTCCAAATGTCACAAGTTTGGGGCAATTTGATCTCATCCGCAGGTGTGTTTCTCATACGAACAATTTCTACCGCGCACATAGCAGTTTGTTATGATCGCAGGACGAATCGATAAATTCTATACTAAAGCAGGGCATACATATCGTACAGTGTAAACGCAGTGCAATCTGCTGTCACAAGATTGACTTGTCTGACAGCTGATCGATGTGCTCGATAAAATACGGACTGGGTGACAGTCAAGTGGGTAACATAATATACTATAATTTTAACTGTCACACAAATACGAAATAAGTCACTCTTTTGATCTTGCAGTAATTATTTTCTACAATTATAGTATACAGACTGTAGAATATAAGTTTGTGGATTATGTTAATTTTGTTATCATTTTTATTTTCTGTATTGTTGCAGTTCTGTCGTATGGCGTCGAGGCACAGGCTACTAACGTCACTTTAAACAGTTCTGTAGTGGCGGAAGTGTGCGGCGCAAATTTTTGTGGTGCAGTCACTGATACCAGCGAAAATCCAAATTTGACACAACCTCCTACGGAAAGGATTTACTTAATATCCACAATTTATTTAGTCTGTATGATCTTGGCTTGTCTCATCATTACTTTTGGAGTTGACTCTCTGTCCAGGTAACTCGTCACGATCATTTCTTCCCGCGAGCAACGAATTCTATGTTTAAGATAAATTATGGCGCGGGCTGTGCAAGTTAAATTTTTCGATTACCCTTATTATTCTCTACTGTTCAGTTTTTAATGAATGAAAAATGCTGCGATAATTGGCTACGGTCATCTCACACGCACACACAGAGCCACTCGCGCGCACGCACAGACACATACCTAATTCAATTATAGACGTTTAATTAAAAGAAAAAGTTTCTTTACTGTCGACAGCTTCCATCAGAAGGTATCTCGTAAAAGTACAATTTTGTAAAGGTACAGTCAATCGAAAGGTAATAGGTGTCAATTCAAAAAACATATTAAATTCGGTTCTATCTTTGAAGTATAGAAAAATCATTATATTTTACACCGCAGTTATGTAGCATTTTACTGTGAGATATTCTCGTGGAATAATAAAAACTTCTACTCTTTGGTAATTTTTAATTTGCCGAGAAAATTAGCAACCACGTTCTTAATCATCGTGCAACTTGGCATACTAAAGCAGCGAAGTTTTTTAGTAGCTCACTTTTCAGTCTGCTTCCATTTATTTCCAACGCTCTCCCTTTAATCCGAACCCCGTCGAGGATAGCGCAGAGGCAAAGAACTTTACGTTAAATAATGCAAAAAAGCTTGTGTAAGACGCTTCGATATTCTTCAAGAAAATCTTTCGTCGTTAAATTGCAAGGACGAGTGTTGCTTCATGTTGAAAATCGAAAATCCATAAACCCTATTAATAGTTGGATTGTCCTTTTTCAGGTACGACAGAGGCAGAAAGGGGTCAGCCGCAGGACTGTCGGGCTTGAAACTTTTGTCGGTTACACTGAAGCTTCTGAAGGAGAAAAGCCAATTGATGATCTTACCGATAACTTTATTTATCGGTGCCGAACAGGCTTTTCTCATTGCCGATTACACCGCCGTAAGAAATTCTTTATAGCAATTTTTTTGTTTTTATTTAATTGACATTTTTTCAAAATATTCATATCTTTAACCAGTTCTCTTGTTTCAGTCGTACATCTCGTGTGCGTGGGGTATCAGCAACATCGGATACGCTTTGATCTGTTATGGCGTCACTAACGCTATAGCTGCCATTGCCACTGGTGCCGTTGTTAAACTTACCGGAAGAATTCCCGTGATGATATTTGCATTCGTTCTTCATATGGGATTGTTGGTTGCTATTTTATATTGGCGACCGACACCCGAGCAGGCTGTCATATATTTTCTTGTGTCTGGTCTCTGGGGAGTTTGCGATGCTATTTGGCTGGTGCAGGTTAACGGTACGTAAATCAAAACCTATATTTTCTTCTGGTACATACATATGTATATGGCGATATAGTGACACGACAGTGGGTTACTGGTATGCTTGTTATTATTCTGGTGAGACTTACGTGTTACAACGTGTCGAGCTCTGCAATCTTTCAAATGGTTATAACATTGTGCAACGTGCGTGTATGATATATCGCCATCTGCATAAGAATTATGTTAGACAAGTTTCTTTTCTGACTTCTATACCTACGGCGAAGGATTTATCCATTTGTAGATAAATGTAATGTGGTTGTAGGTATCTTATTTACCGACGGAGATATTTATTGATCCAGTAGCGGCTAGTAGTTCTCGCGACAGTTCATAGATGTCACTTTATACTTTCACATTTTTATACCTCATTTCGATTCACGTCGCCTATTTTGTCTTTAACAAAATTTTGAGCCACTCCAAAATTTCTATACCGGTTCGGCGCAGATCCGGGTATAGCATACGTTTGATGGTCTCTAATCATAATCAGACACTAGGTCCCGTAAGGGTTAGTTCTCATTATTAGTATCTCGTATTTTTTATTTTTTATTACAAGATAATCGTCTCCGTTAGTTAATTATTTTTGATAAATTCGTTTTAAGTTGATTTAAATATTTGCGTTGTTCATCAGTTATATATTTCAGCTTTAAATGGAATTCTCTTTCCAAACAAAGAAGAAGCAGCCTATTCGAATTTTCGACTATGGGAGGCAACGGGTTCTGTTTTGAGTTACGCATACAGTCCTTATCTTTGTACCTTTAAAAAATTATATATTCTAATGGGTATACTCTGTGTCGGAATGATCGGATATGGTATTATCGAAGGAACCGGAAAAGTCAGCAAAGCAATTGCTGGTAACAAAACAGACTTTGAGCTAGTGGCGACAGGTGAAGTGACACGGTATTAATATTACCTAACAAAAACTCAATATTAACGTAACGTAGTATCCAGATTTTACGAATTATATTTTTTAATTAAAAAAAAATATTTGCTAGTAATTATAAAATGTATCTTGTAACAATACTTACCGCTCAGGTGGATTCGATATGTAATATTGTGAGAATTATTTATTTATGATAAAATAGACAGCTCGATTGATTCTTCTTTCCAAGGAGCAATAACAAAATCTTTTGTATAATAACGCGCATGAACTTACGCCCATATGTGATTTGTACCACAATATATGTTTTTATTTTACTTGTGGACACCTACTAGGTTTTACACAGGTATTCGCTTAGTCTAAATTTTTTTCTCTTCATTAAATACGTAGTTTAATGTTACATCGTACCTATTTTCTAACATTGAAATCTAAAGCTACATTTTCTTATGCTAATTGTATACTTATGTGCTTAACTGCCGACTGTGCTTATCCGTCGATTCGCGAATCGATCGATTCGACTTTACTTGGAGATGGATGATCAATGATCATACATCAATCGGTTCAGGTCTATTCCGGCGATGGAAAGGTACACGCAAGTAATAAGTGTAACGATCCTTTCACTGGTATCAGAAGTATTTCTAGGTATTAGACTGAAACGTCATTAATCATTGGTAGCCGTATTAATTAATTCGCATTGATAAAGTTTAATTTGTTAAATCGATCGATCCCGAGTCGTAGCTAATAATAGTCTTTAGCTTCATTAAATTGCTGATTGTATTGTGAATACTAGCTTAATCTGCGTCTCGTATTTACATTCCAAGTTTTTGCAGTCCAGTTTACACTTTATAAAACGTAGTAGGAACTTCGGTTTCGCTGGGCAATGTTTTAAGAACAGTTTCCTCCCGTTACATCGAAAATATTTTATGCGATTTCAATCGCCCGTTTAGGTTCCACCAGCGCATAAGTACGGCGAACATTTCTTTGGGTAAATTGTACGTGAAAATCTTTTTAATTGGCTCGATCGGTTTATTATGCAAGACGCAATCAATTTGGCTGAAAACTGTTATAAAACATTCGCCCGTGGATCTATTCTTCCTTAGAAATATGACACTCACGAATACAATTCACATGTTATTAAATCTGTTTGCATATGTGGCGTGTGTGGTGTAACACGTGTGTGATTTGTGTGTGTTCGTTTTTTTTTCCATGTAATTTTAGTTTTCAGTTTTCACTTTTTTTTTTAATACTCATATTAATATTTGTATAGTGGACCTAGTAGATATTCATTTCACGAAGAAAATACACATGATTCCTACGACTTTTTTCGTTTCGCGTCTTTCTCTCATTTTCATAACAAAATTTAATAACCGGAACATCTCTGTACAAACGTTTTTTTTTTTAATTTTTATCAAAAAGGACAGCACGCAGCTTCGACGTTATTAGTTTCGCATCGTTTTACATCTTCGGTTTGCTCACGATCAAAATTTTGAATTTTGAATTTCGCACCGTAGCACTAACAATAAGCATAATTCTTTTACTTTTATTCTTTCTTTTTTTTTCGTGACTCCCAAAAACCTTTCCCATGTTCGTGTTTCCTTCTTCTCGTTTTTCGCACTATAATACAACCTTTAGGAACAAATTACTTTGCTCTTTTTTTTTCTTGCGCCTTAAAGTAAAATCCTAAAATATCCTTTGTTTAATTTATCATCTTCTTTTTTTTTCATCATTAACCATGTAAATTTTCTTTTCATGAGTCAAGCTATTTCATAGCTATGATATTAAAACTATTGTAATATAGTATTACAATGCCTAGACGTTTTATTTACAAAGACTACACTCGTGGCATCGAGTACGATTTAGTAAGTAGTTATACGTACGTGTATATATATATACATATATCGTTCTAATTATATGTATATATGTATAATTACAGCCGTTATCTATCCTCTTTATACAAAGTGCTGAATATAGTATGCGTTTACTCAAAAGGACAGAATAGAAAAAAAAATTAAGATACTATAAAAAGATCGTCAACGAATAAATGAATGCGAAAAGAAAGTCTACTAAAACGTTACGAAAGTGGTATTTGACAATTAAAAGAACAAATCTTACTGTCCTTTCAATTTGCCTATCTCAATATATATATATATATAGCATCTGTTAGCGAATTTTTTTTCTCATTCCGTACGCAATTTCGTTTCTAATACCTTGTACGTAATCATACTGTGATAATTAAAGAAAATGGTTTTTGTGAGTGGCAAGAAAAAAAATATATATATATAAATGTCATAAGGATTCGAGAATATAAACTGTAAATGCATAAATGAAAAAGTAAAGTTGCAATGACAATCCTTCAGTTGCAAGAGTTCAACGTGTAAACTTGTCGCATATGGCAGAACGTTGCGGATTGACTGATCAAAAATGTATTTTCCTTCATCGTGTCAATGTGCGATTCTCGTTAAGATCCCGAAACTGGTTATTGATTTTCATGAAATTTTCTGTCTCTATATTCGTTCCCGTTCTTTCGTCATTGAGTGAATGTACTATACCGTTCATGACACAGTACACTTTCAGATAAGTTATTGCAAATTTACTCACAGTAAATATCTCTTTTTTTCTTAATTAGATAAGTCGCGCAAAACGGAGAGCAGCTTAAAAATCCTCATAGACGCTTCGAAGCGAAAATCAATCAATCGCTGAATATCACATTACGATATCATTGATCCACGTCACTTCAGGATTGATCCAGGCGATCGACTCTCCTTGACCTCGAATTCCCATAGGAGAAGAGGAGGTCATCAATAAATACTGCTTCGATTGATTCCTCATCGATTGAGAAATATCGATTAAAATATTTACACATGATACATGATGCGTATACGTGGCGATCACAATACTTGTAGTATACACCGAGTATCGTCCCGATCGTTAAATTATTACGAGATCGAACACGATCAATCTTCCCCGATGTGCCGTCGCGGAAAGATCAATAAGATCTACGAAGATCATTGTAAAAATCTTTTACGCTACGAGTGGGACGATCCCAAGGGCACGTGGTTTATCATTCTCTCTCTTTCTCTCTCCCTATATCTCGCGCACACACACGCACACATACTCAGATACAGACACCCACACACACGTTGTTATTCTGTATTTTCCATCCATCGAATTCGTTCCGCACTAATTAGTCCCTTGAATTTAGTTCCTTTGCCATCATTCTCACGGTATTCTTCTGAGCTTGTCTCTTGTTGCAGAACCAGATTCTTATCACTTCTCTGTCGTATCCCAATTGATAGGCCAGCCTTGTGATTTCAGTGCCTGTAAAGATAAACGAGAATTAATACAGACACTGTTACGAAGATGTGAATCTAATTATTGGGATCTATTATGGTGTTAATTGTACATCGTCTCACCTGAAGGATGAGTGTTGAGATCGAAATGGGCGTTCAATTGTTCCAGAGCCTGAGGAGTGAACGAAGTTCTTCGTTTTCGCTTCTTGCTCGGTTCCACCCCAATGAAGTCCGTCAGGTGATTAACGCCGCTCTTGTACCTGGAATCATTCGTACTGTTCTCAGTTAAATTCTGGCAACAATTTCGGCCGATTGAAATATTTCTAAGATACTGAGGTCCCTCGTAATTTCTAATTCGTATCAAGGAAGACATTGACAGCGAATGACATTGTAGACACCCGAGGAGCGCCGAATTATAAACGGTAGGAAAATGTTTGGCTTTCGGCGGCGCGTAGCGAGGCTGCTTAAAATTTATGCCTTTAATTTAACTCGGAATGACCAACCGTCGAGCGATAAAAACTACAGCTGGAATTAGCATGGCGCGAGGATATTTCGTCGAATCTGCGAAAACAATATGCTAATGGGGTAACCGGGGTGCGCGAAGGGAACCGATGCTTTCAAAGTGGCAGTACTAGAATTGTAAGAGAGCAAGGAGGGAGGTAAAGAGAGCGACGAAGAGGAGGAGTGAGAGAGAGAGAGAGGGGTGGTACTATGGAAAGGAGGGAGACTGCCGGGATATTCAAACGGGAACATAGTGTAAGGAGTCGGGCAAGCCAGAGGCTCGAAGGAAGGAAAGCAAGGGAATGGCGAGAGGAGAGGTACATCAGAAACCTGATTTTAATTAGTCCACAGTTTAATTACTCGGCAGATAAATCGTGCACGTGCACCGCATAAACTAGCCGCTTTCATTTTTCCGCGTGGCTCCGGCACGGTCGCACTTAGTTTCTACGTTACGAGAATGCGAGATGGGTCATTGTTTGCAGTTTGCCGAATATCTCATCTTCTACATTTACCAATTCATCCGATCGACTGCTTCCGGCGTTATTAATTGAGATTCCGTTCGGGTATTTTATTTTTCAGCGACTTTTGAATATGGACAGTTGCATAGGAACAGGCGGGAGCCCATTGGTTAATTCATCATAGAAACTCGAGCTATCGCGATACGTAGAACGTATCAGGTAAAATACACGATTGCGGTGCAACGGTGCACGATTTCGAAAATCTGATGTGGCAATTATTGAATATTTTTTTATTGCGCATCGATTGCTCGTAGTCTTTGCAGCCTCTCGTATTCCTGTTCAGAACTTATGCAGGCTTAGTAGACTTAGCCACCTTACACTGTCCAGCTCTAGCGGAATTTTACAAATTTCGCGCCCCTAGTGGAAGTTTTTGGAACTACCGTGCTTAAGATTTCAACTAATTCCGGGAAACTCTGACAGATGGCGCTGTCAAAGCACTTGCGATAGTACCGGAAATCTTCGTTGGGGCGCGCGGAATTCAAAAAATTCCGATAGTGCCGAACAGCGTAAGGTTACTGAAGCTACTAAGGCTGCGAAGGGCATGCCAGGAACACTCCAAATCCCGAAATCTTCCGTAGACTCCAAAATCTATGGTGAGGAACGCGAAGAATAAAAAAAATGTTGACGCGTTGATTCTCAAAATTATGCACCGCAAACCGCAGACCGCAAACGTTGCATCGTAGCTGGTACACTCTGTATATATTAGACGTGTTAGGCTAAGACAGACTGAGAAACGTAATAAGGTTGCAAAGAGAAATGCAAAGCATTATGTTGATTGCAGTGCAAAGTATATATATACAGATATAGTGTCTGTAAAATCCTATTATGTTATAAAAATCTAATACTATTCCTCGACGTTCCCTGATCTTCGTTAGAGACACGTTACACATATATATTCTCTAATTAACATTCCACATATTTATTAGACACGAATCTGCAATTAATCAGCTAGATTCAATTAGTAAATTACCAATTAGCACGCACGCATTCGCACGGCTCGACAGTGCCGCATCGAGAGCAGCTCGATGATGTTTGCTCGGAATTCTCTACGACTATTGTCGCTTTTTAGCAGTATACGATAAATATTAAGGATTTGTATCAAGTAACGTTAAAGAAAAATCCAACCTGAATCTTTTAGCTGTATATTTCGATCTTTTTTTCTCTCTGTTTGGATATACGTGGAAGCTGAACTCACCTCTCTTCCGCTTCTTTCATCCACCTTTCGAGAACCGGCTTTATTTTCTGGGCACTCTTCGGCGTAATATCCAGCTTTTCAAACCTAGAGCCAAGCACACTTATTTTTTTACGCGAACAATCATAGTGCATTTTGGTTATTGCGTAAAGACAGCAGCTAGTATTTTCGTTTTCTGTGCAGAACGACGCGACAGAGCGTCTGCGTTTACCAGTTATTGCAATATAATTTATTGTACAAATAAAAGAAGA
Organism: Calameuta idolon; assembly: GCA_030142285.1. NCBI lineage: Eukaryota > Metazoa > Arthropoda > Insecta > Hymenoptera > Cephidae > Calameuta > Calameuta idolon. The sequence goes on along the minus strand of JARQSV010000007.1, from coordinate 559,665 downwards.
AAGGAATGTCAAAGCATGCAAATAAAAACTCGTTAAACAGGACATTGACAATGCGTGCATGCGTGAGGTTTGGTGAATGCCGCGGAATGATGTCGCCAACGTGGAAATGCGAGTCGAGGCGTTTGAATTTCGCGCTAATCTTTCTGCCAACTTGCGAATCCGTTAACGTCGAACTTTTTTTTTTGTCGCAGATACGTGTCCCTCGTGTTTCTTTTCACTTGACGTATATATCTCGTATCGCTTTTTTTCTTTTTTCGCTCTTTTTTTCGACTCTTCTCTTTCAGACGCTTGCTTTCTTAACGACGCGTGTTGGCGACACCATGCCCAAGCTTGCCAATGCCCTGGCTCGGAGAAAGTCGTTAAAATTTCAGAGAAGTGCTCCTTTTTTTTTTTCCTCAACAATATTAGAAAGTAGTTGGAAAGTCTGCAGCTATACCCAAAATAATGGCCTTTCGATTGTTCAAGAGCGATTTCCTCTAATTCAAACGTGATTCGAAGTTGAAAATTGATACGAGATGAAAATTTCTAGACATACAGATTAAGCAAACGACGCAGACACGATGCAGACGCAGAACAAGAGAAATTACTAAAAGATCGCAGACACAAAATATGAAATAGAAAGAAAAAAAGAAAAAGATATGGTAAGACAGACAGAAAATGAGATAAGAAGATGAAAGATGTGGTATTTAAAAAGAAAGTGTGTGCCAGAGAGAAAAAATAGCGGCGAGAAGAAGTTGAAATTTAACAGGAATCCGCTATGCAAATCCTCGTTTTCGTACCGCGTTGCTGCCGGACAGTCGCAACCTCCCAATAGTGCAAAATCTCAGCAAGTAAAGTGCAGAAAAAAAAAATATAAGATACCATAAAAATGTAAAACAAACCAAATAAAGCATCCGCCGTTTTTTGCTCGTTCGTGCACAAATAAGACACGCTGGGACAAAGTTGGACGAGAAAAAAAAAAATGTTATTTCAGCGATAACACGTAAAGTCAAGTATATATTTGAAATACGTCTTGGGTATAACTGCAGCCATGTCAATTTCGAATTCGCTCGATCGATTCAAGTAAGTAAAGTAGCGTGAAGGGTGAACGTACATATTTGGCTGCTGAGAGGCAATCTGCGAGGCAGCGTACATCTGGGTAGCCAGGGCACTGGGGAACAATCACCAATGCTTAAGTTAGTCGAGACAATGGGAATCTAATGACCGATAGAATTCTCGTTTCGAAAAAAAATGATCGTTCAGTACAGTCGCGCTGGTTAGAAATCGAAATATTTTTTCCGGAAACATTCCGACAGATCTCTCTAATGAGCTGACTTACCGACTTAGTAATTAATTAACTGACCAACCGATTAATTATCTGACTCACGAACTGATTGATTAACGTAAGTGACCGATTAATTAAGTGACTGATTAATTGACTCACTGACTTACAGACTGACTTGTATATAATTCTAAGCACCTGCTTTCGAGCTAGACGGCAGCAACTCAATCCTAACATACACGATACTTATATGGCTTCGACTTGTATCGAGCCACCCGAAAAAGAAAAAAAAAAATGATGATCGCAAATTTATGCAAGGTAGGTATGAACGAAACTGATATGATTATTACCTCGTTGAAAATTCAATTTTTTTTTTTCTTATGTTTAACGAAGCAGAAAATGAACCGAAGATTTATGATAATTTGAGCTAATTTAATTGCTGATATTTAATGAAATCTAATTCGTTATGCCATTTCCAGTGACCTGGCACATCCTCGTTCCGACAACGATTTCCGAAGGTATGCAATGGTGATATTACAAGGAAATATATATATATATATATTTCTCAAAATAGGTAGCATTGATTCTCTATGTTACATTGGCTTACCTGCATATCGCACTTTGACTATAGGCAGGTCCTTCCGTGACGCTAAGGGCCTGACCGACTTGGGTCTGTGTGAGGCCCAGCGATAATCGTCGAAGTTTAAAAGCCTTGGCGAATTCTTTGATTACGTCTAAATTGATACCATCCACTACGTTATTGGTAGCCTCGTTGATAGTGGGTTGATCTACAATTAAAAAAAGAAAGAAAAAAAAAACAATTAAAGAAACGATATTACGTCCTTTCTCCAATTAGGTTACAACAGCTACAAGAGAGATTACTTGCTGATTTCATAAAAGTGTCGTACAATTGCGTTACACGATTTCACTCGCAAATCCATTGATACGTACTCCCGTTTAATAATGGTACCCACATACATTACAATCGCAAACACTCCGGGGCCTTTGTATAATAAACTGCCAATCCGGGATGCAGGTCGATAATCATTAATTATATATTAGCCAAGTTGATAACTGGACGAGATGAAGCCTTACGTATGGTAGATTCAATCATTGGATTTAAATAATAAAATCAGCGTCCGATACAAAGACCCAATGATTTACATGCAGCCTTTATAACGCAACGATACTGTATAATAATTTTCCAAAGACGTTTAATGCAACTAACTAGATCAGTCACACATGTATATTACACGTATGTATATTTGCAATCCAAGCGATGGCATTCGTGCATCGTTAAGGACACTGATGGACGATTATTTCATCGAGCAGGAATGACAGAGCGCTCGGGCACGTCGGTGATTGTGAATTATTGGAATCGTTCACGAGCTTCGCGTATTTCGTGCGCAAGATCGGAATCTTTATGGCGACTGCTTCTTCGGAAATAGCATTGCGAGACGCGGCCAAGCTTCACGCACTCCAACGTACGTATAAGCGTACCGACTGGTCGATACAGTCATTACCCGTGAAATCGAGAAACGCCAGCGCTTGGATTACTTAACGAGGTATACGGAGGAGAAAGTCGTACAATTGAAAACCATTAGGATATCCGGTGCTTTGAGCTGAATGAAAATTTGATACTGATAAGCGATAATGAAAAATTCACTTACTCGGCGAATCACTGAGAAGATCGTCTTCTTCGACCTTAGGACTGTGTAAACTACTCGGCGAGGCCTTCATACCGACGCTTTCTGGTCCATGGGTAGTAGTAATAGTAATTTCACCGTTAGTGGCCGCCAACCTATTTAAGGCGGACGCTGCTGAGACGGCAGAACCATTCAGTGGCGACGATTGCTCAGGTATGTCTCTGTGATGCTTTTTCGCTGACTGAAAGCAGAAGTGATCGTCAGCGTCGTTAATTGAATAAAAATGAAAATTGATTAGACTCCGCATCAATGATTAATCACTTACCGCGTAATGATTCGAATGAGTGCTGTGTCGATGACTGTGTTGCTGCGATGACGTCATGTGCAATGGTTGCTGAGAAGCCTGAGCGGCCTGCGCAGCTTGTGCGACCTGTGCGGCTTGAGCGGCCTGTGCCTGAGCAGCCTGGGCAGCCTGAAGAAGTTGCTGCGGTTGCATGGCGTTCAGGAGTTGCTGACTCGCCGAACTATTTCCCAGGAGATGAGGTAGCGCCGCTGGATTCATCATATTCTGCGGCTGGGCGATCGACTCCAGATTGGCTAAGGTCGTCGAGACGACTTGGCCATTGCTAAGAGCCAAGTTGACCATTTGATTGTTCGTCACGTGACTGACTGGGATGGTGAGAATAGTCTGCGTCGCGATGCCTGTAAAGTTGATGACGTCAAGGGAGACGCTCTTGAATAAAGTTAATGATAAATCGACTATGAAACGATGCACAGGAGGACTGGCGTGGTCCCTGGATTGTTTCAGGATCGGATGGATCCTTAAGGAGGCTTTTCATTATTGCGTCCTGAATGGATGGACGATGGTTGGCGAACGGTAAAGTTATCAGAGCCTCATAGAGAGATTATTAGGAGACCCCATAGGGCAGGTAACCTCGCAGGCCAGCGTAGTTGGGAAACTATTATCGTCGTCTTAATAGCGGGTACACCAGGTAGAGAGTACACTGCCCGTGGACTGTTGCGAGAAGGACTCCTAATCATACTTAGAATAGTTTCGGGATTACCTCCAGCTTCGCTAATCTGATTACTCTGTACACGCGCTTAATATGATTACTCGTCATGAGTACCTGGCTAACTATAGCTAAGCTAAGCAAATCCCGTATTCCGAACAGCCATAAAAGTTGCACGAAACTAACGAGGACTTGATACACACAGTGTCGTCTAAACCGCAAAATCATATGATTGTAATCCACGTCTTAGCAGGCCTACGATTCACGTTCCATCCCCCTGAACTACTTAACCCTTAAATATCATTTTGTTAATCTCCACAAGATCAGGTAAGTCTCAATGGAAAATTTCTCGTCTCATCGACATACAGGATTAGACGTCCATCGCCGATACCAATGCAAATATTATTCCCAATGGCGAGTTCCATAACGCACACGTCTCTCGCTCTGTTCCATATTCTAGAACTCTAATCCACTTAGCCAGAATCTCGAACTTCCCGATTGGCAGAATACGAGGAACTTGGTAGAAACGAAGTTAACGTGGACCGCAATCGATATAATAGTGGCCGAATCCGCGGGATATACGATGTCCAGCCTGGAACCTACAGGAAGGAGGGAGGGCTGTAGCAAAGGACCGAAGAGCAATCGGGCGGCGGGGAGGGACGGTTCGAAACCAGAGCTTCGAAAGGGGGTGGTAGTGAGACGTTAATTATACATTGAAATTAGTTGCAGAGTTTGCCCTCTGCTTGGTTGTGCCAGACTAACGCCACTAAGTATGGACGACGGACCTGCAGGCCTGCTTCGAGAGTAGCCCGGGAGATAGCCGATATTATGGCGCTGCAAACTCGATTGTTTAATATTATGCAGCCGCGCGAGTCCTGATTAGGACGGCTTCCTACGAAATCTGGCAACCGGTATAACCAGCTCATTGTGCAGAGTCATTAGTGCGATGCTCGTTTGAAATTATTGATCGATACCTGTTATCACTAAAGAGGATTCTATACGTTTACGGAATATATCTGAATGCAGCGTCTGGTTACCTTGGGAAGTCGGGATAAGTAACTGCGCACCCTGTATGCCTTGAATCAACTGACCGGAAGTCAGGATGAATTGAGGCATCGCAACTGGTTGCGGTTGCGAAAGTAATTGCGGTAATGACTCCATGGGAGCTGTGCTTGGTGGCAAGAGATGAGGTGCGGCTGCCGTGCTGGACGATGTCGGTAACGTTCCTGTTGTGAAATTTTTATGTGAGCATGATCAGACGTATTTCTTGGAGTCAGGGACGTGATATCTTTTACGATGATAAGGAGAGTCTGACGTACCCGATGAGCTCACGGTTAAATTTAGAGGAGTGTTGATGAGTTGATTGTTAGTCAGTCCTGCTGCCATCCCTTGGAAACCAGCCGCGAGGGATGCGACTTGTGGGAGATTCTGCAGACTCGCCAAATTCTGGAGATTCTGCAAGGTGACCATACTGGCCACTGAAAATTTACAAAATTTCAAACTGAATATTCTGACTTTTTCGATTTTTTTTTTATTTCTTTTTATTTTATTTTATTTTATTTTTTTCAAATCACTCTCTACTCTACTCACTTGTTCCATTGAGGTGTGCCTGGGCAGCGGCTCGCGCGTGATCTTTACTCTCGGGAGGCGTGCTTGGTTCTCGTGGCGGTGAATTATTTATACCACCCATCAGCATCTGGTGCTCGTGCAGAGCACCTGAACCAGGTTCAGGACTTCCTGCGTTACTCCTATCACTGTCCTGAAACAGGAAGCGTAGCAATTGTAGGTAAAGTGTCATACATGGTAAAATAGTCATTTTTATATATAATTGATATTATAGCGACGTGTAACTTCAGAATAAAATAATGTGAGGTTCCGGATTCCACTGTCACTAGTTCTCATTTGCGCTTTACATAATTTTTACTGGCAGATATAAAGACTAAACGACACGGCAAAGTCACACGATATTGCCATAGGGCCATTAGACGGATTCCCCGGGCAAAAAGGGCGCTAACTGAAAAATACGATAATACGACAAAATAAAGTTTTAATTTATTTCACGAATCTCCACGTAATGGTCAAAGCGAAACAGACATTTCTCCGACATCCCCTAAACCTTAGTTACATCCGTTTAAAAATAAAAAAAAAATTCACACGTGAAACAAGCTAGAACCGTACAGGCCCGTCATAATTTTTACTAAAATGGCCAATTATACGCTAACCCCATCGTTCCGGAATTTTATTGCGGCAGAAGCGTTAAACGCTGAAAATTGATTAATAATCATTAATGCTTCGACTGACGCATGTTCGAACAGCCGATAGCGTAGATTTTCAATGTGTGACCTGAAAGTATCGTGTGGGATAAAAATTGAAAAAAAAAAATGAAAAATAAAAAACCTCGTTACCGTCGCTCGCGCGGTATAATCGAAAGAGCCATAAAAGGCATTTCCCGTGGAATGTAAGAGCGAGTATAGTAATCGAATAAGATTCAACTCGATACGCTGCGATAATGCATGCATATTTAGGCGATTCGAGAGGAATAATTAGCGAAGCGAACAGGCAGAGTGCGCTGGTCTTTTCCAGTGGTGAATGTGTTCGTGCATAGACTATGTTTCTGTAGGATCTATAGTACCCATAAGTTGATATCTATACGGTGTAGGTACAGAGCACTGTACGGTATAGTTCAGTTCTTAGAAGACAATCTAAATTATAATAAATCGATGGTGTACGGGGTTGCGATGCTTTACTACCTATCCGTTCGGTACTGTGTGGTATGGAGTGATGTTACCGGCGCGGCCTCTTTGCATAATGGCATGGAAATATGCCGGAACGTGTATCGCCATAGTTAGATACAGATTAAGCGTTTTAGAGCTCGGGTAGCCGGGAATTCGGAAAAGAGTCGCCGACGCTGTTGCTGTTACCTATAACGTTGTCGCTGGATGACGCGCTATGAATAAACCAGCAATACCTTAACCCTCGATATTTTCACCGCTCGATGCAGACGTTGAAAACGTTATGGCAAAATCACTGGTTTTCTTTTTTAATCAAAGCTTCAGAAAAATGTACATTCGAGAGTTTGATTTTCCGAAAAAAAAGTTGAATCAGTCAAGCTGGATTGCTGTATACATATATATATATATATTTTATAAATAAGAAAAATTGTTAAAATTTCTATAGAGGACCGACGAATGCACGGCGATTGGCTCTGTATGAAAAAATGAATAGTGAAAACCGCGCAATGAAAAAGTGCAGACGAGGAGAAACGAATGGGAGGGAGGAGGAGGAGCAAGTTCAATTTTTCGTGTAAATTCGTAAACGGTGGACAGCGAGAGAGACGGTGGGCATCGCATATTAAATGGGACGGTGCCAGAGGGATTAGTCGAACGGCTCTGGACGCGATTTTGCTTGTAAAAATGTGCGCGGCCATTGTAAGCCGGAGAAATGTATGTTTACGAGCGGACAGACATAAAAATAAATTAATCAGCCTGATTGGCCCGTAAAACGGAGCTCGACTCGACGGCCATGGAGATTCGTGGGATCGAATGCACGCGAATTGTGTGTCCGGGATAGGCAAACGGTCAGGATCGTAGTGAGTGGCGCTACGTTAATTCTCAGTAGCTACGGTCCAATTTAATAGCTATATCTATACGGCTGCAGTCAGAGGGAATAGGGTAAAGAATGATACGCAACGTAACCGTAACCTGTGCACCACGTATCGGGGAGGCGCAGTAACGCTATTATAATACTGTAAATTCGCGTGGAATCGTTGGCTGTTCGATAGTAAAAAATCGTTAGCGCGACGCTCGAGTCGTCTCGCTAATGCAAAAAAACGTGGCGGGTGCGGTGGGCGTGGAAAAAAAAAAGAAAAAAAAAGGAGCGAGAGAGCAGGAAAAGGAATAACGAGTGAACGGAGGGAAAGAGACAGAAAAAGTAGAAATGTAACAATAAACATTACTTATCGGTGCCGCCCTTTAGCAATACAGATACGCGTCGGGCGTACGCGCTCGCAAAAACACAAGTTTTTTGCAATAAAGTAATTTAACCGTTTGAGTTATGGGTAATTCCTATGGCGCGGCTCCGGGTCCGCCCATTGATTAGTATTAATGACTTAGCTGCACTCATTTCGCCCGAATAAAAGTAATTGGATTTGGCTTCGACCCCGGCGGGCGCAACGAAACCGTGCGCGCGTGTAAAAATACATTAATATCTGTTTGTGCTTAATAAACGATAGCTAGCGGACTTCGGACTAATGGCCTTATTCCTGAATCGGTAATTCGTAAATTTTACCCTACAATCGCCGTTACCCAAATTTTCATTCCTTAATCAAATACGCGTATGTCGACCTTGTTCCTTGTATACGTAAATATTGATTACGTCCTTCGATAAAGCTAACGCAACAGAGTCAAAATTCCTCATTGTATCTACCGATACACTTTTTATCTAAACGGTTCAAATTTTTAATTAATAAATTAAAAATTAAAAAATCGTAACGTCACAGCAGGTTTCTTTAATTAATATATACATACGCGAATGACGAGTTCACATTGAGCGCGAATCTAGCCAAAATCTAGGGAGGGTAGTTGCAATTATCACGTGGTCATTGCGAAGGGGTGTTATCGGGACTGGAGAGCTGACCACCCCTCGACTGGGGTCCGCTTTGTCTGTAAGTGTAATTAGTCCAGGGTGGGGTTTCTGGCTCGCTGAGGGGTTGCGAAGCTAGGGTGGTTCATCCTGGCCCCCCCTCTCACCCCCCTCCCACCCACCTTATTTATATGCAAATGAGCTTCATTTCGCGATATTAATGTTCCACCCGAGTTGGCCGAGCCGGCGCAAAGGGTGCACGAGTAGGATACGTGGAAAAGGGTTCGTACGCGTTCATACGTTTATGGTCGTTTCATTTGGTACCCGTGGCTATCGATATTGCGTAAATACGTACAGCTCGGTACTACGGTAACCCACCCCGTACAATATTAACCCAACCCTGATAATACAATATATATACATATACAGAGCCTACTCGATTCACCCCTCTTTGCTATTCCATACAAAAGCTTTGATCCCCTGGTTCCTTGAACAGTTTATATATTCCTCGCTATACTTATTTACCACTTAATTTTTTCATCCCTTGTACGAGTCTCCCTCTTAAATTATGGATTTCGCCCATAGTTATCATCCAGTGAAGGAACTAGTCAAGAGTTTATCGCGATTCTCATTCACGACTACGCATGAATATTCAGCGACACGCGGGACTCCGTTACGTTTCGCGGAAGTCGCGCGCGACGCGCTTCGTCAAAAGAAGGGCAAATACGAAAGCCGATTAACACAGCGCACGGTCACGCCGTGTTACGCGTCTGAGTTATAAGTCGCCCGTCCGGTATGATTAAACATTGCGGTACGATGAAAATTCATCAAGGATATCTCTGCGAGTATTTAGTTAAGTGGTACGAACATTTATGTCAACCAGTCGTATATCTTAAAGCGATCGATAAACTTTCGATGAAAACATTACAAGCGACGTATGTAAGTTGATGCTAATTTTTAAGAGAACTTAAAAAATAATGAAAATTAAAAAAATTGTCTTTTTAATTCGCAACGACTCAATTCGAGTGTTCTGCCTCTTGATGATTAATTTAATCCAACGAATAGGAGACTCGAAAACTTGTTATCTAATCAGATCCTCGATTACTCGCTACACTGTATATCCCGTATAGATAATGACCGATTTATCGTAACGAGTAGAGCGTGGAAGTGGGTAGACAGACCCCCATCAAGCCCCAGTGGGGTAAATTAACAACAGACGAGCCACTTGAAACATTACCGAGCCTTCCTAGCGGAGCAAGACGGGGGAGGGTTCACTGTTACCTTACTCAACATAAATTAGGACCGATAGAAAGGGTAGATTGCGACTGTTAAGTATAACGAGCTGCAGTATGAAAGCAGTGCCCGAAGGATTCGCGCTATTTCGCGAAATAGCGAATAAGGTAGCGGGTTCAAGGTAAATAATGAGAATGATAGGGGTGGTAAGGGAGGGGTTTGAGAATTTCTAGAAATTTAATAGTAGGCTAATGACAGTAATTATTCTAGACTCGACAGTTTCAATTCCACGTGTCATTAATAATTCAAGCGTGCTATAATTATTGGTGATACAATCGATTGATTTTGTCGGAGCTCCGGGAAATGGCTGTTACTTAAGACATTGGAGACTGCGTTACGTAAAATTGAATATTTTTGGAAATGTTTTTTTTTTTTAAAAGTAACACTACACAATTTTCCATGTAACGCGTATAGGAATAATAGGGCTGAAACGTGGAGCATTGTGATCGTGGCAGGAGGGATATTAAAATTATTAAATATTAAAATTAATAACCATTGTTCATTAGCTATGCGACTCTCAAACTGATAAAATTCTAGTTAATGAACTGCCACGAAATTTCACTTGTAAATCAATCGTTCGTTATATACCTGGATATACATAATTTGATAAGATTAAGTCTTTAAGAAAGTCTAAGAGTGTTTTCTTACAAAAAAAGAAAATGAAAAATTTTTCAAAGTAATTACATTTTGCAACGTATTACTCCACGCTGTATCGCATAATATATTTTGCCAAGTTCAAACGTAATTTGCAATTTACTTAAATGTGTATTATACCTAAACGAGTATTATTATATTGGAGCAATATAATTTCGCGTAAATCTATTCGTGTTCTCGTTGTTGAGGGTAGTACAGTGGTCGAAAGGGTTGGTGCGAGGACGGTTAAGGGATGAGAGTCAGAACATAGGGAGATATGTATATAGCTATACAGTAGAAAGGGGTCGGGCATAGGGCCAACCGATGTATGAATATACATGACCTTACCGCCAACCCTTACACCACAACGGTGCGCTGCTTACATTATTGTATATCTAATTCTGCGAGTGGTTCTCTGAATTTTGCAAATTTCCTACCACCTTGGCATTACGTACTTAAACCAATTTGAAAGCATCGTCAGGAGTCGACCAATAAGAGAACCACTGTCGACTCACGACATTATGCAAGCAGTCTACATATTATATATTCGGCCTGGGATTCAATTAAGTTTGGTTAGACCATCCCCCAGAGTTCTACGCTAGGTGTACCGAATCGTCCCTATTCTAGACCACCCCTTTGGATTTTTCATGCTCCCCATACAACCTGACGTCACTAGTAATACGTCCTGTACACCTCGTTGAGCCAGGAACATAAAAATATAATTTATCCTTCCCAAAACAATCGTACCTGGTACGCTTGAATTATATTTTTTGACTATTTCATCTTTTTAAATAATTCATATATTTGCTCCACCTCGTTCCAAATGCTTCTCGGGTAACATCGCAACGTATTTGATATTTAACAGTTATAGCCAATAGGGCAGCAATAAGGTTAATTGAAATACGTCAAGTAGCTACGCAGTGGGAATAGTTCGACGAGACGTATCGGCGGAGTCAGCGTCACGGCTAACTACCCCAAAACACGTATACTTCCATACAGCTGGATAGGTAATTAGTGGAAGCACGTGGGTATACTTTGGAAAGGGGTAGGATATATATATATATATATACCTTTATACCAGAAATGAGGCTCAGCCAGTGGTGATCGTCAGTATGGGTGAGGGAGGGGTGGGGGGGGGGGTCTGATTCTGGGGACGATGCGAGTGAAAAAGGGGGTGTTCATGAGAGCGCGAGAACGAGAAAGAGATATGGCGGTTAGAGAGAGACGATGATAAAGGGAAAGAGGGTGGGAGAGTAGTAGGCTACACGAGCGTTCCAATAATGACAGAAAATTGCGCGCTTCTAGCTTACATCGCGCGCGGACACTTAATTCAATTCAATTGCGATACAGTTGAATAATTCGATTAATTAAAAAATATTCCAGTCCCACTCGCTTCCCTAGCCATATACCCCCCCCCCCCCCCCCCATATGCTCCTCATTCTACCACGCAACAGAATCGATGTGAATTTTGAAATCATTTCGGTGCGATTATGAGTGATATTACGTGTTGTGCGCAGTATAAGGTTACCTGCAGTGTTTTCATGTTGGCCTCATCGTCGCCTGCTACTCGGATGCACGCGTTAAAATCAGATATCTGCCAATTTGAGAAAAGTTACGAACATATTCGATTTTGTTTGCATCATCTGTGATTGGTTGATTACGTGACTCGAGTGAGGGATGATTCTGAAATTACAGATAGCTAAAAACACTCGGCGCTATTGACGATTTTATAAGCCTTTTGACTCAATATAACTGAGGCGACCCTTATACATTTACAGTTTACTCTGTAAATTTGCTAACCCTTAATTTCTTGCTGTACACTTTTTGCATATTCCGTTCTGTCACGAGAGACGGTTACTGCACTTGACTCTTAAGAAACACTATTAATTTACAGTTTGTAAGAAAAATTTTTAATGCTTCGTTCGCAAGTCTTCTTTATGCCAGATCTCTTGGACTTGTGTAACGATGCGCGTAGTAGGGAACACGTAGTAGGGAAAGTAACTATTTTCAATGGCGAAGATAAGTCAAGATTTCATGACGTCTAAGGTGACAGTCGCAGGGGTGAAGTTGGGTCGTTTAAAATTGTGAGAAATAATTTTGATTAATTTTTAATTTATTAGCGATTAACATTGATTCGACCGAAAGATCCGAAAGAGTAGAGGGGAAGCTTAAAATTGTTAGTGAAATTCGAGAGTCAGTTGAAAAGTGGGAAAAGTTTTCTTTGGTTTGTTCCGAGAGGCCATTGTGAATATTACAATAATTCGCTTGGGTATCATAGTGATATTAATAATAATGCGTTAATTAAACCCACTGATTTATGCCTTTCATATTGTAATTGCTCCGCCGAACTCGACTCCAAGCGAACAAACCCAACCGGGCTCAGAGACCATCTTTCACCCGCGGAAAGATAACGCGAATAAATTAATTAAGCAAAAAGCAATTAATACAGACGGATTTTCGTACCTTTAAGACTCACTTAGCTCGCAGCCTCCTACGTCACGAATGGTATCCGCGTTAACTTAGCCGCGTTCCAAGAATTGAACTTTATCACGAACTTTGCAAAATTGCGTATTA
>JARQSV010000007.1:510130-546567 GCA_030142285.1 Calameuta idolon | reverse complement strand
GCCTATGATATAATGTATGCATTTGATGTGCTAAAATGCAAAAAAATAATGATCGATATACCTTCAAAATATATTGGCGAATTTCATCGCGCGAATATCCATCGACAGTCCGTATACATGTATATAAAATGGCACAAAACTGAATTTTCATTTCGCACGTCGCACGTAAATCGTCACTTGAGTTTATTTGCTCCGCGAATGGTGTAATATGCTTAGTGGAGGCCATATTTAGTTTACCGTCCGGGTATAATGTCTTTTTAGGTACGTTAATTAACACTATTCATTTTGCACAAAGGTTTCTAATTACGCACTGTATAGAGCCATAGACTTAGTGCCGTTCGCTGCACGAGGATATTATGTCCTGGTTGCACGAGAAAGCAAGAACGTCGCCTCGTTCAATTTTTTATAATCAAAATACATTGAAAAAAAAATATTGCAATGAATTTCGAGCCAACTTTTGGAGTTTATCGAAATTCTCAAAGATTCCTCCTACAACGTGATACAAATTCAAGTCCTGTAATCTTTACGAAATGTGGAGACTATACCTGTACACGAATCCAGCCAATAGTTGTCCACCCAACTCTGTTAGTAGTCGCATTAATTAATTATAATTAAGTTTTAGTTGACGCGAGCCTGAAGAGAGGAGTAAGCAAAGTGGAGAGAGCTAGTAGCTACGCGACTCGCATTTTGAGTATTACCGATATTATGTAGATTTCTCGACGACCACCCCTTTCTTCTTGTTACCCTTAACGTTTACGAGAAACCACCCTAATTCACCTAACGCGAACTACCACCATTCGAATTCATATTATTCTTTATATTTTATTTCACGAATTTTATACTGCTCGTACGACGGCTGCATACTATATATTATAATGCGTTTGGCATTTTTATGAAAAAAAAAAAAAAACAAAGAAAAAAAAATTCATTCAGGACATATAATACTATTCAGCTTATTTAATACATAGAAGAATGTCTATTCAAAATGTGACCCGAATTACATGTACGTATATAGTATAATGCCGAAATATCCAATTTCCCAAAATATTATATAAGGATTCGCGAAAACTGATAGCACAGACATGTCGCCGAATGGTATAGTGGCAAGCTAGCTACGTTGTAAGAAGCTGTTAATCTTCGGTAATAAACTGTATTTTCATTATAATACAACATGAATATGCAACGGCGATAATGGCCTTAATATCCCGGCATGCATCTTCCTGTGCTTTACGGGCTGAGCCTCCTGCCTGAATTTGAGACGCCCCGAGTGGATTTCGCAATAAGGTTCCTGTCACCCACTCAGCGCCATCTTTGTGGCGACACACATGCGTCAGTCTATATAGCGATTAACAGCATCGAGTCCACGCTATGTATATTCAATTACTTGTAAGAGAGATTACAAAAGTGTCGCTCGCTAAAACGATCGCCTTAAGGTTTATCAATCAAGTGAACTTTCACGTAGAGAATTGTAAATGAATAAAAATGACGAAAAAAGGTCTCGATCGATATCCCTAAGTAATCCAATCGGAGGTAATATAATCGCGAAGTAATTGTTTGAAAATTTCTAGAATTGCAAGAATCTAATTTATTTTGTACAATCCTAATCGATAATAAGTGAAACGCGACCGATAAGGTATAAAGCCGAAAACGGATATCAAAATCCGAGCCTTTAATGCGCCTCCACGAGGTATTCCGCATTCCAACGGCCTTAATGTAACTTAATGTAAGCAGCCGGGGCTAAGGAGTAATAGTGGCCCAGCCTACCGACAATCATTTATCTTAGTTTATTGCCAACTGCGAGGAAACAAACACCACTGGAATACGCAACGGCGCACCATTAACCTCTCGTTCCCGTTGGCCAACCTGAGCTTAACTGTGTCCATCTCCTCTTTACACAGTCGGAGCTTTCGAGCTGGCTGTATAACGACGGAAGACTTGAGACTTCAAATAACGTTAGAGCGTCGAATGTCAATATCGACGACACGTTGAATTTGACTTGACAGAAAATCAATCTCCGTCGATTCCTTACGTCAATAAATCAGTGTATCGTTATGGGTGGATGAAAAAAAATTAAATTAAAAAAATTTTTTATTCAGCAACAATGAAATTGTTGACAAGCTTCATGTATACGAATGAGAATGTTAAATGGGTAAGCATTCGGTGAAATGCCCGATCGAGTTTGTGGAGCGATGGCACGAAATAAAGGACGGCGGTTCGTTACGAGAATGTCCGACAGGAGAAAACGTAATTAGAAAGTAGATAGGATCGGGATCGTATCGGCAGAGTGTAATTAGCGATGCGATGTCGAGGCCATTCGTCATCGAAACGAATTACGCCTAGCTGCGCTTGTAAAGTGCACAAACGAATACATTTCGGGAATGCTCGAAAAGAGGAAAGAGAGAATGGTGAGATGGAGAGTATATGCCAGAGAGAGAAACGGGGGGGGGGGGGGGAGCGAAGAGGAAGGGAAGAGCGAGAGAATAGGAGGGACGGTTTGAGGGATAAAAAAAGGGATTGGAGAATATGGGGGAAATGTTTCTGGCATGGAATATAATAGGTGCATCGCGTACGAGTATAATGAGATTTTACAGTGCAATTCACATGAAGCATTGAAAACAGCTGGAAAAAAAGGAGGAAAGGATGCATCGGAATTGAAAAAAAAAAAATAAAAAAATTGAGAGAAGTCGGAATCGGACGTACCACCCTGCATCCTAAACGTACGTTGTCAACACTGTAGCATCATTTAAATTTTTACTTCAGTTTTTAGATTCGTCCGATTTATTTGTTAAATTGCATTAATAAGGTCGCATTATTCATTAAACGCATCCTTGTGTGTTAAACGATCGATCGCAAGTGTCGGTGTACTCGATGAGACTATTCTACGAAGTTTATACGTTTGTTATTAGAATGAAAGGTGGGATTAAAATTTCATACGAAGTATTGACATTTGCTATGCAAATTCTAGATGATAGTGCACGCGCTAAATGGTTTAATCGAGTTGGATTTGCCATATTAAAAACTGTCAAAAATATATAACTACTAAAGAGACAGGGAGCTAGAGAGAGATAGATAGAGAGAGAGAGAGAGAGATAGAGCGAGGGAGAGAGAGATAGAGCGACGGAGAGAGATAGCTTTTATTGCAAGATTCCCGAGAATTTCACCCTTTGATGATCGATAATGCATTCTTTGAGCCCGCCCCCAAAGATAAACTCTTTTTATTTTTAAATTCGCGTGCAATCGAATTCTACCTGCCTTTAGCGTTGCTTTTGGCATGGCACTCGATGCACTTTGCCAATAGATCAGTTCGATCTGTTGCACGGGACCGCACGGTATCCCAAAGCATCGTCTCTGGTATCAGCATGTAGTATTATTGACACACGAGAGAGTTGGAAAAAAAAAGGATCGAGAGGCAAGGGTAGTAGCGCAAAAGGAATAGACAAAAAAAGGAAGGGGAAAGCTTAGAAAAATAAAAGAGCGATGCACACGATTGGCGGGTTGCGGAATTGGCAGGAGTTAAAAGGTATACACACGAAAAGTGCAATTCATCGTGCACAGGAGTTGACCTTATGGGAGGTTGTCGATAAATTTCGAATGCGCTCGCGAATTTATTAGTCTTTTGATAATCATCCTACAACAAAAAATTATAAACAAAAGATTCCACGGATGGCGAGACCTTTTCGTGGGTCAACCAGCGAAGCGGGAGCTTCGAAAAAAAGCTTTGACGCTCTGTACGTCATTCGCCGTCCCAAACCTGCTGGCCGGGCTATATTTAAAAATCGGTGCGCTCTCCCGGAAATTCCCTATACAAAGAGAGAGCCGCGCTGGTTACATCGGGTTTATTAAAATCCGTAGCTCGGTATATAACCCCGTCCCGCGTTTATCAAACCGTGAACACGGAGATACCAAAAACGGACGTGTGCTACTTAAAAATAATCACATGAACAATATAATTACATACTTCTGCAATTTTCTTTTGAAAATGTCATAAGGACTGTACGAAGATTACTGTATATAGCAATTTATATCATTTCTATCTTATGCCATATTTACGAATTTTGCGATCAGAGCATGCGCTCCTGGATCCAGATACACGTTGTCGTGTATATATATATATATACGCATATAACCACTAACTTTCACGCGAGAATTGACTTTCTTTACTATATTAAAATTTCATCACGGAGGAACGACCGTTCGTAGAACGAAAATAGAATATCTGTCAACACTTGACTTTTGTAAATTTGACATGGGTTGTATTTAATCCTTTAGGAGTCTGCGGAGTGTAATACGTATACAGGGCGTATAAAAAGTAAACGAAGGTACCACTCGAATTTTCTGACGACTCGCGACGTATCCAATTTGTCAATGACGTTTATTACGACGAAATGCTGTTAGGCGCAGGAGGGAGTTGGTCCGCGTTGTAGAAGAGTGGAAAAGTGAGAAATAAAGGAGAAAGGAAGAAAAGAGGAAATTAACGAGGAAAAATCAACGAAATATATATCGCAGCTTCGAGACTCGGCGACACTTATGGGAACTCGTTCGATAACGGCGGGTTCTGTTATCGTTACTCTATATTATATAAATATATACATACACAACTTTTTTTTTAATATAATGCATGCCTGTTAGGGAAATTCGTAATTAAACCGGAAAAAAAATACCTATCATATTGACAAAAGCTTTTACATAACCGAGCAAGCTCGACACAACGCATCGTTTTACCATATGTTCCAATCTACGTACAGTAGAAAGGATTCATTATTTTTAATTAAACAAAACAATAATACGCTTATTAATTAATTGATTAACCAAACGGTATATACGTGAATTATAATTTATCAGGCATGCATCGCGCAGTCATCTTCGTCCACAACCTTCCGGTCGATTTTCCACATCGCGTGGATTCGCCTTAACTCGGTCGAACGTAAAACGTAGACTCGATTGAAAGAATAAAAAGATTTGCCAACCATATATCCCGAGGGCAAAATATAAAATGAAAAAAAGAGACAGTCACGACGAAAATTAAACTATTGAAACAAAGAGAAAGCGGACCGAGATTAGTGGCGTGCCACTGTGAATCGCAATGGTCGCGGCTAGTGTGTACTTTATTTAACGTAATTTCATGTGCGCACCATAGAACGAACAGTACCAACCTAGAACCCCGTGAACTTCCCTTGTATTTTCCCTGCACCTATGTATTCCTCTTTACTCTTGGTAGACAAAACGAAAGCGCGAGACTTGCGGCGTTGAACAGCGCGATATAAAACGCCTTTGTCTTGCAAAAAAGCCTGTAGACGTATATCACGCGAGCACGGTACCACAGGCATTGTTTCATTTTCGCATAATTACTATGAAGTCACGTTTCCAAGTTAAATCTCACCCAAAATAAAGGCCAATGTTATTATCGCTCGGTCACTTTTGTCACTCGCGCCTTAAGAGTGCGCGATACCGTATCAGATAAATTTTCAAAATTTTTTACTTTCTCAAATTAAAGAAAAAAAAACTTATCCTTAACGTATGCACAACATGGGATGAATTTTTATCGACGGCCAACATATTGCACCGTGATGTATATTATACGCAGCCAGTCGTTCGTAGAACGTTGGATAGAAATATTGTTGTTTTGCAGCCGATGAAAAACGATGTGTATCCCATTAACGCCAAGCGTCAAATGATAACCGGTCCCGATATCAATATCCATAATTATTACCAACGCTGTCAAGCACCCCTCTCTCCTACCTACGGTTAGACAGGGGACCCCGTTCATTCGATCGCTTGGTTTCGGCGAGTCTCATTTCTGTCAAAACGAAATGACGTTCATTTGCAAATGCACGAAAATGCATTATTTTCATTGTATTCGTTAGTAGCCGAAACGCATTATGTCTGCGTGAATGGAGAAACGTCATAGAAACGATATCCGTGTTGCGTATCGCTGATATGCCGGCTTTAGTAGAGGCTACAATTTTTTATGTAATTTTATGAAACGAATAATAATAATGGTACGATAAGCATTTTACTTTTAATATGGAATTACAGGATGCTCCGTACGGAAACGAATATCGGTTTGTTTCCTCGGTTTACGCAATGTCGATACAGTGGGTGGAAAGTCAATGTGTCGAAAGAAAAAAATGTCAGTAACGAATGAAATAAAAAAAGGGATGAATAGAAAAAAAAAAGTTGAGGACGTAGATGTTGTAAAAATGTAGCCTGTAAATCGGCCGTATTGTATCGGCCAGTGGACAATGCGACACGCTCGATGCGCAGGCTGCATTTTCCGTGCGAATTAGGTTTATTGTCGGATTAAAAAAAAAATGTATTTTTCGTGGTAGCAACAAAAAAAATACCTGACGTAGTAGGTACGTGCTATTTGTCACCTAGCAATCCAGACTGCTGAATAGAAATGGTTACGATTTCCCAGTGCGAATGTGTAAACGTGAAATAAAAAATCGCGACAACGTGTACGCAGTGGTACATACGAATTTCTCGAGAACTACCACTGTATTGTCACCCTGCAGTAACACCTCGAAGTTAGCCTAACGTAACCTAACATAATCTAGTTGCCCAACCACTACATTACTCATATGAGAAACACATAGCCCATTGAAGTAACATGCAATTTAGGGCCCGACAACCCTTTAGGCCCTTAATTTGATCGGATCACGTCAAAGTACGGCATACTACAAGGATAGAAAAGGCCCGTTTGTCTGCAGCGGGCATTCCTAGAACAGTAATCTTATTAAATTTACATATTAATCAACGGATTTTAATTATCCCCAACCCTCTGCCGCGATGAGGAGAGGACAGAAGAGTGAGTGTGGAATAAGAGAGAGAGAGAGAGAGAGAGATATAAAATAAGGGGAGGGGGGGTTGCAAGAGGGACAGACAAAAAGGGTACTATCAGGGTATACAGCAAGAGAGGGACAGAGACAAGGAGAAATGGTGAAAGAGAGAAGAGATCGTGGCAGGAGAGCGGAGAGTACAGAGAGAGAGAGAGAGAGAGAGAGAGAGAGAAAGAGAGAGCGAGAGAGTGAAGAGAAGCAGAGAGAGGAACTCCACCCTTGTGCGGCGGTGGCGGTAGCGGTGGCGGAGACCGAGCCAGCTCTCGTAATTTACATTAATCCAATAATTGCATGGAGGTTTCCTAATTAGAAATTCAAATGAGGTGGTGGCAGGCAGGCAGGCAGGCAGGCAGGCAAGCAGGGCTACCAACTCAGCAGTGGTAGCAGCATCGCCATCGAGGAAAGTCCGCTCACACCGGGCCTCGTAACCCGCGTACATCGACTGGCCAACCTAACACAACTTGCACTATTCCGTGATCAACGCGAACCTCTAGCAAAATGACCGAAATCTGCATTATGCCGTCACACACTGGCTCACATACACACATACGAGACGGATCCCGTATCTATACTCCATTCTGCTTTCTACTATACATGCAAAGCAGCTTCTTTACCTTCGAGTAGTCTGAGACCTTCTAGACTTTGCCTCGTGAGACAACTTTACCCACAATCAAAATCCTATAATCGTATAAGACCTTGGTTTATACGATTATGCGTATGATATGTATATACACAGTAGAATTCATATATCCCAACTCCGATTCATCACGCGATCGGTGCAAACCTTACCAGTGCATTTAATCCGAAATGAGAGATCCCGTGCGAGAGAAAGGAAACTGTAGACAAAGTTACCACGAAGTGGGATTTAAAAACGTATCAACGAAGGATCACCAATTTCAGGGCAATATAACGTTGTCCAATGGTACGTTTCGGTGCGTGCGGTCCTTTTGTCTATCCCGTAAGGGATCCCTCGACAACCCCTAACACGTTCCTATTACCGTCACAACCACCAACGTCACAGGAAACTCCACCCCGTTCTACGTCAAAGGTTCGTACGTGGAACCGATTCTCGTAGTCATTCGACTATGGGACGATTGGCGTGGATCGCTAACTTGTGAAAATAATATATATGTATATACACATATGTTTTTTTTTTCATAAAAATTGTACTCGTTTATATTTAATTTTTTATATTAAATATAATATTGAAAAAACCTTACGAAGATTGCGTAAAAAATTTTTGGTGATTTTAATTTTAAATATTGGTAGCGTGTATTACTGGGGCCATTTATAAAAATGATTCTTTCAAGGAAACAAGCGAACAAGGCTCCGTCATCCAATCCTCGATAGATCAATGAAACGTGAACCAACGTTTTGTCGAAACTATGGGAGGTCAGTGGAATTTCGTTAGCGAAAACTTTACGTGCAATTATGATAATGGCCAAGGTGTAGTTCGGGGCACCTAACCTGGGTAACTCTGTACGGCAGTTGGTAGTTCTGATATCGTCTGTGTTTAAACAGGCAACGCCAGTGTGGCGAACGAGGGCTTGGGTGGGCTACGTAGGAAATCTACATAATATAACCAACTATTGTTCAAATAGACGTAGCTCCAGAGATTCAATTACCATTGTGATACAATTATTGTTAGGAATTTCGTCGATTCGCAGAACTACGAGTACATATGAAGAAGAGCGTGCCCGAAGAATGGGCAAATATTGAAAATGGTCCCCGAACAAGAAACAAACTAGATGGTGAACATAGACAATTATTACGTAAAAAAATTGTACCCTAAATATCCTAATAATTAATAATAAACATTGGCGAGCCTAATAACCCACGATTGTTTTTCTTTTTAAATCAATACAGTGCATAATGGCCATAGGTTTCACTAGCTGTTACGGACCACTGGCCCATGTTGAATTTCGATCAAATCTGTTTACGCGGTACACATTATCACGAGTAATTTAATTATCGGAGATGAAACGTTCCGGTATTAATCATGAATGTCCGTCATTCGATTCTCGCGCCCGGCACGCGCAGATTTTCTCCCGAAGCGTCCCGCAATGCCAAACAGATTCAACTGCTCGTAATAACGAACTGTAACGAGAAAGTATACAGCAGCCAGTTGAGTGTCACTGGCTCGCGTGCGGGGATCCATATAAATTCTAATTCCGCAATCAGCAATATCCAAGATAGTTCTAGGCCGATCCTAGAGTCTGGCTGATTCCAACCACGAATGGTTCATACTTATATTCGCTCCGACAGTTGGTAATAGCCATAATCAAGCTTTGTATCCATCGCGCGATAATAATTATGGCGAAGTTGAAAGATTTCAAAATTATGGATTTCACCGATAACGATTTATCCATTTTGGTCTGTAGCATCGGAATACCACGTAATCATCCCCTACCATGCTCCTGGCTACCTTATAAAAAAATTATTATTATATATATCCAGTGACTGTTCTTATCTCTGACTACTTGTAATTATGTCTCGCTCAATAACGAATTCGTTCGTAGACGTAACCTGTCTATGAAAGTGTGCTATAGGTATACGTCGACATGCTATTTTGAAGAATTTATGAAATTCATTTTGGTTGACGTTCAATTCGATTAGAATGGAGAAACATGCCGAGTATGAGGTACCGAGTGAGAATTCGAGAATTTAGAACTTCCGGAAGCTGAAAATCATCGATCGTACAATTATCCTGATTTGCTAATGCGAAGGTAAAATGAAGCTCAGGCTCGTCGGCTGGGTACCTCGGTAGAGCAGCCTAGACGGCGAAGCCTCGTTTGCCTGGTTGTGTAGGTATACGTGTGTAGTAATTATATCAGCAACTAATGGATATAGTTAATTGCTAATTATGAGGCCTGCCGAATGATCGATAGTACCGAGGTACCGCGGTGTGATCGCTCGATGGAAACGACGTGGGGGATTACCAAGAGTGTCATTCTGCTGTCCCTTCCACCCTCAGACTACCCCTGCCTTCGTCATCGACTCCCCCCTCCACCCCTTTCACTCCCCATTGGATTAGGGCTTAGTAATTAGCAATTAGCGATTAGGAATTATTATTATCGATCTGCAAATTTAAGCTTCGAACTCCAACCAGACTCGTATACAGTTTCAGGCTGTTTATGGACACCAAGAAAGTTCAGGTGCTACCACGAGAATCTCCTCGAAAATATTCAATTTCTTTTACCTATTTTAGCCTTTATATTCTTTCCCTAAATCCATTTAACCGTAACCAATAATTCAATGCAGTAAATATCGCCGATATCTCTCGTCCTGTTTTTTTCCCTCGTTATCATTCTTCTTCGTTAACCCTCCGAAATATTAATTCTCCCGGCACTGTCTCCGATTCCACAAGGAAATACAGCCTAACACGCAAAGTCACTTGGCCCCGTCTAAAACCGAAGACATCAAAGCGCAAACGTTACGGCTGTTAAGGGCCGCCGCTTTATTGGATAGCTTATAACCACGGGGTTGATGTAAAATTCAGCAAAGTGCTCAAGAGCAAGACTCTAGACTTTGATTCGCGTTTCCCGAAGAAGGTTAAGGGGAAGTTTGGCTGAATACTGTAGAAGGATGGTGGTGGACGCGGATCGGGAGAGGGGATGAAAGGCGTCGGAGGGGAGGGAGTCGCTGGATGCCTGCCTGTCTCACTGCCAGGCTGACTAACGGGGGTTTTGCTCGACAGAGCGAAGGTGAAGCTTCAGCTTGGCAAGAGAAATGGAACGGGGGTACGTAGTACGTTACGACGATGGGGTCGGTGCGGACGGGAGGGAGGCGGAGAGGGTTAAAGACGATGGGATGAAAAAGGGGTCGGGGGGTGGTTCGCAGAGGTCGCCAAAAATCAAAGAGATGGAAATTAACTCACCCAGCCGGGACTCTGCTGAGATTAGCTAACGCGATTTTAGCCCGAGAAGGTTGAGCCGCGGGTTAAAGTCTCTCTCAGCACTCGGCGGGAAGGTGTTACCTAGCTAATATGAAACTCGGCGGAAATATAATCAAGTCGCGCCGTGGCACTTGGCGTCGCTCGAACGACTACAATGCCGTGAAACGAGGGACCGAATCAATATGTCTACTGTTGGATGATATAGTGGGTGCTTATTATAATCCTTTGACTTTTCATATTCTCCACGTCTTTCGCCGCATTTTCACGTTACTCAAATAAATTACGATCGCGACCAATGCAAAACGCTTAAAAAAATGTGAACGCCAGTTTAAAAAGAAATTCTCATCGATTCAACATGGTCATAACTGTCACGTATTATTGTAGCAATCAAGCGTACACGAAGTACACGCTCATTAACCCTATACTGCACTTCCTAATGATCTTTCTCGGCTCGCATTGTACAACCCAAGTATTGGCTTTGAAAAATTAGCCGTCTTGTATAATGCATTCCCGGAATAGACGTCGCGCGACTTACTTCGCCCTTACACGCAATGAGCCACTTACGCGCGAATTGCGTACGAAGCGTTAACATAACCAATATAATACCCGACTGCACGATATACACTATAAACGATCATTTAAAACAGCAACAAGTAACGAATAGCGCAATTCACGTTTACCGAGCCCGTAACGCTGATAGAATCCGATATCATCCACGATAGCCCAAACTATAGATAAGCAAGCGTACAATACACGCACTATGATCCATAAACGAAAGTTAAGCAACGTTCACAATAAAACTCACATTCGGTATAACCGTAACGATTATTTATTAGCCGCTGACAAACGGGCAAATGGATATTATACGAATGCACGATGCCCATGCCCTGTACCCCTGATCCCTTCTTATTGCCACCGCGATATATCTATATAGAAACAGAAGAACGCAGATCTTCGGCCTCGTTCATGCTTTCTCAGAAGTCTTCACGCTGTCTGCTTCGCTACCGTGGAAAACGTCAGCGCATAATTACCGTAACGATCGTAATGACGACGCATCGTGCCCAAGCGCAGCGACAGATTTCAAACTGAGTCCTGATATTCAGACGGTGTATATACCGGGTGAGTATAAGATAAAGGGTATATGGGTGGTAAAATCTAATTTCGTGGATTGTGTTTTCTATATGCGTTTACACGTGCTCGTGTGTGTATAGGTATATTCTATTAGAGAATCGATGACCTGGGTAATTAGAGGGTCTGAGACTAGAGAGGAGGATGAGGTATGATCGTATCCGTGAATGTGTTTGTGCACTTTGTCATGTAAATCGACGATCGCCGATGTCTTCTGTTCTGTGAGACGGGAGAAAGTCGGGGCTTAATTAAGTTTAACGGCTGAAAGTTTTATTGAGGATTTCGAGAGGGCTGCTGCGGTTGCTCTCTCGTGTTGGTATGGGTTAATACAACAAATAAATTTTATCGGAATGCCATTGTCTTTGAGGTCGACACATTTGTGGAATAATACTCGATAACTTGGCTGCGGGGTAGAAGTTATATTAGGATGGCTTAATTAACCCCCTTCGTAAACGTCCCCTCCTTCCCTTTCTCGCTGCCTCCCTCCCTCTTCTGGCAAATGTACCACTCCCTCTATACCACCCCTATTTATGGATTCTCCTAGTCCTCATTGCTCTAACGTTTAAACGTAATAGCGTTTCTACGTTTTACATTTATTTCTTATTCCGGTAATTATCGTATTATAATTAATTCACGTGTTATTTAATACGGCTTAGCATTTAGTGTACGTTAATCTGTCGTTTGAATATATTTGAGAATTTTGTTCGAGCGAATTATGTAAATGTGTAGTTAAATGTTAAATTAAGTACTGACCATCTTTTATGCTCGCGATAGTTAATGATTGTCATTCAACTGATGGTTTTGGTTAAAATTTTTGTTTAACTGTTAAATAGTTTTTGAGCCTATTCGCACGATGCAGCGAATAATACAGGGTGGCTTTTTATTTTTGTGTCAATTTCTAGCTATTCTATTTCGAGATATCGATTCCAGAATTCTTACACATTCCGATGCACCTGTCTAGCATTCCATCACACATACCAGCCCGAAATTCTCTGGATGGTTGTTGAGATAGATCGGGATTGCTGATTTATCTCGTGTGCTTGTTAGGTTAGGTTAGATTGAATTAACAGGGGTTAGGTTAGATCAGGTAGATCTCAATTTTGTAAAATAATCAATCTAGAATCAAGATCGATACTGATATTTAATTCGTTTCTAAGGCTATTTAAGTAAATCTATTAGCGCATAAAACGTAATTAGTAAATGAGGTTAGGCGCATGTTTCATTAAAAATGCTTGTATTATAAAATTTAGGACGACACTCCATTATCAAACGTCAATAGTCGTTCAAGAATAGTATCGAGACAAGAAATAATGAACCACGAAGTAAACAAAATTACAACCACTATCGACACCTAATAGACACAATCCAATGAACCATTAGTTTCTGTCACTGTCAATTCAAATTAATCACCAACTACTTTTCTTACTCCCCCATACGGTAAACACCAACATGTACAATCCAGAGGGCAGTTTCATCCCTACCACCAAGTTGCCATACGATCACGACGATTTTCAAGCTGGTAGCTCTGCGTTACACAATTTTGTTTATACAATCCTCTGCAACAGTCATGTAGATGCTGAAGAATAAAAAAAAAATAAAAAAAGAGCTTAACAAAATGAAAAAAAAAAATGGAACGTCTAGCAAAGCAACATCAAAAATACTACCTAATCCCGTACGATAAAGTGAACGCGTACACGTAGTGAAAATTCAAAATTACTCGTGTCGACGTACTCCTCTTTTAACGAGGTAAAATCCAATTGCAGCTGGAAGACTATTTATCCTGAAGTTCCGAAGGCTTTGGAAGCCAAAAGCGGCTCACTTCTAGGTAATTACGAGGTACGTTCGTCCTCGTCAGTGAAGCCAGAAGGTCGTTCAGGCTGTCTCTGTTCCTTTGCCGATGCAAAGTACTCTTCGGTCTCGTTCCCACTCGTTGATCCTATCGGGCATAATTACCTTTTGCTGTCCCTCTCGAATAATCATTGTAACACCTAAGCACCCTATCCCACCTACTGAGCCACCCCTAGGCTACTGAACGAACCACCCTCTTTCTCTGTCCCGCTTACTTGCGCGCCCTCACCGTAAGGCCAACGGCAGAAGCAACCTAGGCCAGCACTTCCATATAATCCGCCATTGGCCGCCTTTCAGGACGATTTCCCTACTCGTGAATCGATCCCACCGTTTGCAGGATATGAGACAGGAGTGAAAATGTCTGAATGGACAAAATGGATGCTCACGTGAGAACCACTATGGATAATTGTACGCACGAGAGGACCCGCCACTCGTGTATAATCTTTATTTATGAAATCGTTTCACTCATCCATCAGCGGGATGGTCGTCCTCGGACTTGCCTTTTTACATTGATGAGAGGATTCGAGGAATATGCGAGAAACCGGCATCCGATTGACGTTTTATATACTTTGTTTTTTATCGTTACATTGAATGCTGAACTAGTATGGCTGCGCGTAATGCCTATATGCGCTTACGGTAAATCATTGAAATTTATGCGGTCGCGCACTCCCTATGGTATCTTTCACTTTTCATTACTAGATCATTTGTCATGTATACGCTGAATTCAGCGTTCCCTTATCACTCGAACGATCATAAACAACCGGTGTATAAATTTCAAATTTCTCGTATACCTAAAAAGAACTACGTATCTGCATAATGGTACATCGAGAATTTCTATGGGATTTCGTTACATGGAATATCACTTGCATATAAATCTCCAGACTGTTCTCATGGTTACTTTAGACCTTAGTTTTTACCCTGGTTTATTTACACGGTGTAATATTTGTCTGTGGATGAAATATATCGAATTTCAATGCTATCGTGTATCCCGTTGTTCCCGTGAAGAATGCCAGTAACAGTTCGTTTTCCATCGATGGGAAGCCGTGGAAGCCTCAAGAATCGCAGGTAACTGCGGAGAAAGGAAGATGCTGGGAATATGCAATTTTTGTTTAGCTCGCTGTAAATTTAACAGTAGACTTTCCAATAGGAACTCGGCATTTATGGGCGATAACTGGAAACCGAAGGATTTCGTAGAAAGGCGCAAGTTACGCTTCCTACGTGTTATGGGTAACCAGACCTATTTTCCCTATGACATAAACACTCTATAGCACCTAATAACACAAGGGCTGCGCATACCGGATATTCCACGTGAACCAAGATGCTTCGAGTTTATTCGAGTAGATTAATAAAAAGTATCACGATTAAAAAAAAAAAAAGCAAATTTCAAAAATTAACTCAACGTCAATAATTATTATTATTAATCGATAATCGTTGTTTTCCTTTACTTCAAAGGAGACGCGTAACGCGCGACTTGTAATGCGACTAATGCAATTGCACAAGATGCACGATTTATCGGTCGAGACAGCCCGATTAAATCGTTAGACGTCCCGATATCAATTAGCACATCGGAGGAATTAATAACGTAAATTAATATGGATCCGGGTGCCAATTAATTTTCGTTAATTTCGAATCAGCAGTTTCGAGGAAAGCAGCCCCGACAACGGTATCGAGAACGGGAGACTCTTCGTCGTGCACCCTCAGGCATTACCTTGTTACATCGAAGCAGGAAGGCAGGCAGGCGGCAACCTCTAACCAATGGCAATGTGCGCTGTAGACACTTCGCGGAAAGTTTGCCCGGCAGACGACGGGCGACGCCGACGCCGACGCCGAAGCGCGCCTGGTGCTTGGTCGCTTCTTGCAACTCGGCCTCGGTCGGGGCATTTATTAGAACACACATTTAATTATGCCGTGCATTGTTAGCGCCCGCGGTAGGATACAGTGCTATGTTTAATTCACACCTGGAGCCGTGACGGCGCGACTGGCGCTGCTTAAATTAAAACCGGATAATAAAAGCTCTACTTTAGCGCGCCGCTGCCTGTTTTCATTTTTCCCACTTTATTCTCAATTTGGCTTCTTTTGGCTCTTCTCTCTCTTTCTCGTCTTCCTTTTACTCTCAGTGGTCTACTTTCTGGCATTATCTTCGTCTACCATCACCCGCGCTTCAATCGTACTAAAACGTGGCGACTAGTAACATATAAGAAAAAAGGTCACGCCTCGATCGCTCCTATTCCGCATGAATTAAAACGCGTTAAATTACAACAATTGTCGTTAACAATAGAATTTTACCCTGTTGAATCTACCTTAGGGAATTAAGTCTTATGGAAAATTATCAACGACTCCTCCCATGGAATGATTTTTCATACACCCTCATATTATTATATTCAGAAACATCAGGCAGGGTACCTATAGGTGTGTCTTACGTGAGGATAGGGAAGAAGAGGTCTCGAGTGAAGTACCGAAGAGAGCACCGCGTGTACGTCACAACTTATCCAGATGCGGATTTAAATTCAGTCAAAGTTCCCCGGGTGGGCTAAGTTCGACGGATGGTTTGGAGAAGGGGGGGGGGGGGGTGGAGGAGGGGATGGCGAATTGAAAAGCCAATTTTCTCGTACAATCGACTCGTCTCTCCGCCGTGGCAAACTTCGTGAATGTGTCTCATTAACGGTGCGCGACAAACGCGGATTCTCCCTTCCATCCCTTATTCACGTCTGTCTGTCCGTCCGATCCTCCGTTGCTCCCGAGTCACTCTATGATTCTCCTGAGGTTACGTATCAGTGTGATATCGTGGTAGGATGGATAAGAAAGGAAGTAGTATTTCTGACGAGCGAACGGTGAACAAAGGGAGAGCAGAAAGAGAGAATATGAGGCAGGTGCAGGTAATACGCAAGTACGCTAAAGATAGGTACAAGCATCGTCGCGGTTTGAAAACGAACGACGGGGCCAAAACAAGGCCAGCTAATCTAAATAATGAAATACAGTTAATCAAAGGATTAATGAGAGTCGAAGAAGCATAATGAATTATGAATGGCATTTATTATTCGAGGACTGAAGTACAGAGCGAAATAATAATAATAATATAAGAGAGAGAGAGAGAGAGAGAGAGAGAGAGAGGGCGGGAGGGAGGGAGGGAGGGAGAGCGCAAGTCCACAGACTGACGAAGGGGTTGGAATTACCAGTGCGAGGTAGAATCTCGTTCGGGATGATGAAGGGGCAATGGGAGAGTTGTTGGGGAGAAAATAAAGAGGAGTGAGAAGATCTCATGGAAAATGAGGGAGGGGGGGAAGATGGGGGAAGGGGGAGTAGGTCCTCGCGAGAAGGAGAGGGATGGGTCTCGCGGCAGGGTAAAACTTTGTCTGTCGTTTCTATTTGCATAAAATCGTCGTAGCCGGCGCCTTCGAAGATAATGAAATGAAACTAAACAAATAATGTAGATGCTAAACATTAATTACATTCTCGAAGCCGTGGAGAGCGAGAAAAGGGGTTGCGCGAGAGCGTGGCGGGGCTTTCTATGGGAATTAAGGGTCGTTCTATAGGAGAAACACGAGGGAGCAGAGGGGTTGGACACAACTGAACAGAGAGAGAGAGAAAGAGAGAGACAGCCAGAAAGAGACGGACTGTCGAGTCTGGAAGGTGAATCACTTGGGTTAGGAAGAGGGTCGAAAACTGTCGCGACATCGATGGAGAAACGAATGGTGCTGGCTACGATTCGCTACCGGGTAGCGAATTAAGAAATCGTTTAAGAACTTTAAATCGGAGAAGTGTACCTATGAGAATGCGAGGAAGTCGGTACCTAAGTATACAGCTGTAATACGAATGACAATATAAGTAAATTGCGAAGATACGCAGGAAGAAGAGGAAGATAAAACAAGCAAGATTATATATACATATATATATAATATATTATATATAGATAGAAATAAGTTAAATAAAGGTTAACTAAATTGAAACAAACCATTCGAAGTTTCCACATTAAGAAATCTGATTTTACCATTAGTCTATATGTATATTAATGTATACACGACTTCCTGGTGCCAGCGCACGACTACCCTCCTTTCCAGTGCAGCTTCCTATAGCAAACGTGATATGCAAGATCACTCGCGAATTCATTTGAGAGTCCGATTCTGTACGTATGATAAACAGTATCGTTTAGCATTGCATTTCGCAGCCTTGTATATGCATTTACGAGAAACGTTGGATCTCTATCCGGTGGACATTGATGGACACGCATGTCTTATATGGATGCCAATGAGAGGCCATGTATAACATCCCTTTACATATTTATGTTATGACTCGATGCCTCTTTACTTTAATTGACGGATTTGCCATACGTTTCGTAAATATAAGCGGTACCGTTTAACTCGTTATACACAATGCACATATACCTACCATACAAGTAAATCTATATATATATACATATATCTATACCATAGCACGTCCTGGTCACGACTGTACAATAAATGTTCCCTTGGCATAATTCTGCAGGTCGTTTCCCTTGCGCGGTACATGTAATATGGGCAGGGAGGTAGAGGACCAAAAATATTGTCAAAAGTATCTGGCAAACTAGGTGACGTTTCTCGAGTGATATAGACGAGTCATAAAGTGAAGGAACTGACGACCATTTGTCTGCTTCTCGAAGTGAGCTTCTCTTTCGGCTTCGCTTCTACTCTTCCTGCATCTCTATTGTATTTAACTGCCACCATCAGGAGGAGCCAGCACGCGGGCCTTCCTATCTACCTACTCGGTTGGACATCGAGGCAGCGCTCGGACGGACACTGGTTTATTTCAGGGATAATCCAAACAAATGTACTCGGTGGCTCGAGAGTAAATAACATGCAAATGCCGTAATGCTGGTTGACCGATGGCTTCGCTCGTCTCCTCGGCTAGGATTTCAGTTGAACTGTACTGCGGGTAGAAAATGTAGGTAGCTCATTGTATAATGTCATATGCGTACGTAGTTCCTTAAGAGATCTGGGTATCCCTGCTATATAGGATCCCTTAAGCTGCTATTAGGCTATGGACATGACAGGTGACATACGTCACACCTTGGACTGCGCGTACGGTTGTGTCAGGTGTATCAATGAGGGTTGCGTCAGAGGGAATACGGAGAAACACATATACATGAGTATCATAGATAAATAATTTATTCGAGAAATTAATTGTTAATAAATATCTTTTTTTTTTAAATGTTGATTAATTAAAATATTTACTACGGAACGCTATAGGGTGATCGTACAATTTTTAAGTAATATCTCAAAGTGGCTGGCTTTGAGTTATAGGGGTGTCGAATAAGGGTGTGCAAGGTATGGACATCAAGTAGGGTGTTGGCTAGTGGCTATCTCAGAGTTCCCTCATCTTCCTACGGCATCCTTGAGCAACCTCTACCTCCCCTTACCCCCCTATTCCGCTACACCGCAAACCCCTTTTCATCCTCCAACCCTGCCTTGTCCACCCGCTGACCACCCCCTCGGTTTCCAGCGAGATCGATTGTTATGCATAGCCTGTATTTGCCCACTGACCAAGCCCCCAGCCAGTGCAGACGGAACTCCAAGACTCTGACCATTCGGGGAAAAGGATCTTCCAGCGAAGAAAGCTATTTCGTAGCTGGTTGGACAGTCGAATTACATGGGTATTGTTTCGAGTTTTCTCTCCAAGGTAGTGCTAGTTTATTTTTCAATCGATGCCATCAATTCGTGTATACTGCTACGAGATATAAAAATACTTGAAATACTCTGTACACATGAGAACGACTTGTTAATGAGTAGCGATGATTTTTCAAAGCTTATTTGAATTTTTGGGAATCCTGTAACGATCCCGTAGGAAAGACGTGATGACCGAAGGAGTACCGAGAATTCGTTTAGCGATTAGAGTTCGCGCATGCGCGTACGATGCGTCGAGTTAATCAACAGTCCAGCAGACATTACATTTAAACGGGCTAGTGAGCTCATTTCTGGTTGAACCTTCCAGTCGTGAAAAAGGGCTGCGCTTATTGGGTGTTTTGATTTGAAATTGACTTTTGTAATATTTACGGATTATGATTTTTTATTTTAATCGAAATTTCGATTTTACAGTATCGCGCTATCGGCTGTCATACAGACTGGTTGATGTTGAATGCAATTGGAACTAAAATGACGTCAGTTTCAAAATTGTAACCTACTGCGCATTCGATATGTCCAGCTTGGAAAAGATAAGGTAAATATAATCCTCTCTCTCTCAATCTCGCCTCCGTCTCTTTCCCTTAGCCGACACAAACAGCGAAATGCAAATCGAGATTAGCCCACGCGGAGTTTGCTGTTAACCTGAATTATTCGAGTCTTAATGATGGCTTAGGCGCCCGCCCACTGATCTGAGGGATTAGTCCGTGAATATTGCGAGGTGTAATGAACAACCGTGGAATTAGGCGAACGGTCCTCGATTCCCTTTCGAGGAAATAGCGAGGAAAAAAAAAACAGAGACAGGCGTACAGCATAATATCGCGTAGCGAACGAATCAATTTGAGTCATCAAGATTTAATGAATTTCAGGAATCGGTTAATGTCAATGATAGAATTCTTAAATATTACTATAGTCAGTGCATAACGTGCAATTGGATTCGCCTACGCTTTAATTGTAACAGACAATTTCGACGCTAGTGTCAGGAGGCAAAAATCATACGAAGCATGTAAAATTGCGCGTAAAGATATATCGTGGAAATAAAATCGTCGAAACATTTAACCTTCCCTTTCTTGAAACGCGCCGACGTATATACCCTTTAGCGTTTATGTGTTCATAAAGCTCGAAGGATCGCAGTCGCTTTGAGCGTCGGCTGTGGAACGCTGCTGGAGGAATGGGGTGTTGAGGGAGTGAGTAGAGGCGGAGGAGAGTGCTAAGGGGGTGGCGAGAGCGAACGAGGGTGTTTTTCCACCACCAGTTGCTCGCGGCATCCGCAACCCCCTAGGAACTTCTACTGAAAGAGCCCAGACCATAAAAGTCCCAAACTCTCGGCTTTCTCTGCCTCCAGTCTTTTTCTCTCACTCGATCTACCGATTTACCTATATATGCTTTTCTTTTTCACTGCCACGTATACCTACCACCCCTGCTAGGTACGACCGCTTACACAGACTCTGTAGACATTCCAGTGGAAAAGTGGGTTTCGGAGATAAAACGAGGAATAAAGCGTGTAAAATCTGCGAAAGGGACATCGGACTATGGGGAATCTTTGCACAGGATTCTTTTTATACGTAACATAGAAACGGTATAAAATACGTAACGTCAATATTCTTTTCACGCTTTCAGAAATGGCTTTGAGAGAAAACCCGTAATTGACTAAAAATTGTATTTAGGTATTTTTGAAATTTTTGTTGTTATAGATTCCATCGTGTGCTTGAACATTGTTTAGGGAAATATAAGGGCCAGTTCATACGCGGGTATTTAATATCCCAAGGTAGACCTAGGAATAATGTACGGGGCAAGCAGAGCGTTAAACATTGAGTCTGAAGGGCGAGACCAAGGAGGCCGGTTTCGATTATATAAAATGGAAGCTGATAGAGTTCACTGTATTTTACAGCCACGTGACAAATGCATAAAGAAGGTAAAGCAATTGTAGCTGACGTACGTTGAACAAGGGAGTAAAGGTGGTTCCGTGCGGATGTTGGAGAATGAAGGATGGGTACGTAGTGTCCAGGTTGGAGGGTCGTTTATTGATCTCTCAAGTCCGAAGCTCACCCCCATCCCCCATACCTCCATGTACAAGAGACCTAACCCCATCCCACCCCATGACTGGCCACAACCACCCCATGGCCGCACGCCGAGACACTGGACACAACGAGTCCCTCAGCCTCCACTTCCACCTTATTCCACCTCTTGGGAAAATAGGTTCCCAACTCGGTCTATTCGTCCGCTCGAGTTCAAGCAACCTCAGCGAGTCTCAAAGAAAATTTCTAGATTTGACATAGGGTCACGTGGCGTGGCCTGTCAATTAAATTTGGACAGCACCCCTATGTCGTAAAATCGAAAAATAACTATACACTGCGCAAGCGTTACGAGACTATAAATAAATATTTATAAAAGATTATTGTCGAGAAAGAGAAAAAAATAAGGTCACGAATTAATAATCCTCGAGAATCAAGTACATGACCCACGTGACGGGGTCGCGGCTTGGACCGCGTGACTAAAAAGTGGAGAATTTTCAACGGACTAAATTTTCTACCCTCTAGAATCCGAATACGTAATAAGGTGGGAAGCTGACTGCTTGAAATTGAGAACCATCCACTTAGCGAAGGGTTGCTAGTTGCAGATAACTTATTCCGACCCAGCTCCTCTCTCTGGACCGTTCCAGCATCCCCCTATCCCACAGACACAACCCTCGTTCGCATCTTGGCTGGCTGGCTATAGCCTAGCAAGCGGTCATCTTGGCCCCTACTCAGTCTTGTATAATATAGATTGGCCAATAGCCACCATTTTCGCTTAGGGTGAACTCACATAGCGCGTACAGGTTGTCGATAAATTTAGAAACGCTCGTCCAACTTGAAACGTCCGAATTTCTATCTGTCGAATATTCTGACGTACGAGCGAGTCAAGATTTCAATGCGCGAAGCCTACGAAAATATAAGACGTGTGAAATGTGCCAAAAATATTTCAACACCTATTTTTTAATTCTTCCTCTACTACGTATAAAATTTTAACAGCCATCCTACGTGCACTTACTTAGCTTGAGTAGGTTGGTCCCGAGTTTTTGCATCTAACTCCTAATAATAGCCATCGGCTTATACATTTTCATGACATCAGAAAATCGGAACAAATAGAGTGTACACGTGGCAATTACGAATGCATTATGCAATATAAATATTGATGCTTCCTGCAAAAACAAAAGCCGCGCGATGCCAGCGAAGTAAATGCAAAGCAGCGAAGAAGAAGGTTCGAAGGGTTTTCGCATTGGGATACAATGATGCATCAATAATATTACGAAAGGGACTTATGATATCAAGCACAGTTTTGCAGGACGTTCACATTAGCCGGTACGAGACTGATAATTTTATCAGTGAAAAATGAAACTTTTCATGTCTGCTTTCAAAGTGGATGCAGAGTGTAGTACAGTATCTGCCTGCTACAGTTACCTGCCGGGTATAACACGAACGGCCATGTAACCCTAGGTAAATCCCACTTCCGTTAGTGGAGGGTCGTTCTTGGTAATTTTACACGCTCGTAATTAATCACACGTAAATTACCAAGCTGCCGAGAAATAACCTCGTACAGTCCAAACTCCTTAACGACCGGTTTAAAATCGAAGTAGATCACGAAGACGCAAGAAGATTTACGGATATTTGTTTTATAAATAATAAAGAATCATCTTTAAAATCGTCCTGGACGATTTTGTGATAGAAACAAAAAAAAGTGTACACGAAGGGAATTCGCCTGATGAAAATAAAGCGAACAGATAAGATTGACTTACCCGACGTAGTGCGTGTGCGATAGAACAGAATGAAATCATAGAGGAAACAGAAACTGTAGAGAAGACAAGAAACGAACATACATTGTGACGGGAGACGAGTAGAGTTACATAAAAGCATCGAGGGCCACGGTACAGTCTAGAGGCTAATAAAACTTAACTTCTAATTAAGAAGCGTGAAGGATGAATCTATTATCCAGCGTGGGGCCTCGCCAAGGCAAATAACGCCGTCAGTAACGTCGCCGCTGGTACAAACATACGGACACGGGCGAGCATACGTGTTCATTAGGCGTATTTGCTGTTTAGCATTTCAAATTCGGCGCTGCGCGAGAGCGATACAGAGCCACAGCTCGGCCAAGTGTACGGGACCCTTTTGGCAATCAAATATTTTAATTTAATCGTCCTACTAATGATCCACGACTCTCGCCATCTACCATATGCGTCTATACCGGATCCCTTTACACTTAACGTATATGCCCACCTTCGCTTGCTCCTTGACCACTTAATTCTCACGGAGTCAAATTTTCCACCGACTATCTCGACTACCGAAGTGCGCCTCGTCTGCTTAATTGCACGCCGAATTCGACACGATAATAACTTTATACGGTAGATTAAAATTGGGCTTATCGAAGGGCCAAGATTCGGGCTGCATAAGAGCCAACGAATTTTTTATATACGATTTATGGGTAGTCCTTGACATTATCAAGGAGTGAAATAATGGATCGAGATCATCGACTGACTGCGTAGCTGCATACTGAGGGATGAGATTCTTTATTTCTACCTCATCCCCTGCATGAACTTCTCCAACTAATTTATATTTAATTAATCGAATCCCGAAGGTCCCGCCGACGCAGTCCAAGGGCGCCGCGAGTTCCTACTCCTACGTCTATGGGGCGGAACGCTCGCGGATGAGGTACCGGAGTGCTCGTGTATGTATAGTGGGGGTTGGTTTGGTCTGCACGTTGGGGTTCATTAGGTTATTGAAACCTTAGACAATGTAACTAGTGGCTGCCGGGTACAGTGCTCCAGGGGCTTCGTAATGCCCACTGCCACGAGTCCTCCCTACGACATTTCGCATCTCCTTCTAGCAGATTCGTATACCAACTTAGCTACCGAATGCCCAGCTACCAGCTACCAGGTACCCCAGTCGCCATAGACACAGCTCCTATGTACACGGTTGCAGCTATCAGCACGAAGTAGCGACTATCACAAGCCACTGCGAATACCTTTGCGGTAGGGGTTAGCGCCATAGCCAAGCACGCAGAGGCGGGATACATTATGGACGTACGAGTTTATATGCTAATGAAAGACATTAATTAAATGTTACGCGAACACCAGCGCGCAGGGATCATTTCGCAGGATGAATTTTCCCTATCCTTATTCTAATACGGAATACCAAGAATTAATGAATATTTCGGTATCCTGGTATATGCATATAACAAATGCCCTTTGACCGACTGGAGATACAGTACATCTCCATGTGCTAGTGAAAAATTTTCATTCTCTATATAAAATTTAAAGACTTTTTATTAACCGTGGATGAGCGAAGAGCACCGCTACGATTTCTCAACTTTTTTATTCGAATTTAATTTGGAACCTGTCCAGTTGCACTCTCGTCTACGGCAGTTGACTGTACGGTGCCGTGAAACCTCGAAAGATCAGAGGAAAAATTGTAACGTGCTCGTATGTGTATTCCAGGAGGAATCACTGGACTCCTGTCTACGGTTCGATGCATTTGTCTATACCCATACGTAGATATGCATAACGTATATATGCGGATAGAAGCGTCGTACGAATTAGGAATTTTACTAACTCGGATAGTCGCATTTAATTTTAAGCCGGAAACCTTACGAGTCATTACCGCCGTCTCCATATCGTGCGTGTATTAAATTACAGAGAAGCGCGAATCGTCCGAGGGTTGGAGAGTCAGCCGCATTACGAAATATGTATTCGAAGCCGGATTATCTTAAGACCAGGCTTTCGTCTCGACTACTGTAACTCTCGTAGTCGTTCATTATACGCTTTTTGCATCGTTACGAGATAGACTAAATTTTTCAATCCCCATGACAGATCATAGCCGAGAATTGCGCAATGATATGTGGTATATATGTATAAACGACTGATTAAAATAATTAATTTATATTCCAAAAGTCAAGGTCACCACGATATTAGCCGCTACCATACAAGTGACTTTCCAGCTAATGAGCTTCCTCAATCGGTATAGTTATTGTATTCGTAACGCTGTAATTTGGTAGAGCCAGCTGCCCGTGCCAGTGAACGCTAATTAAAATACCTAATTGTGGCCATTAACGCGAAATGCTATGTACTCGAGCATCGTAGCCTCGCACCGATCTCGCTCGTCTGTGCCTCCGCCTAACCGAACAGTAAATATAACCCTTTTTTCCTTAATTAACATTTCTTCGGTATTGACAGATCGAGACTCCCTCGTTTCTCGATATCGACCGATCGAGCGATCGATAAATCGATTATCGTGTAGTGTGCGGAGTTAAACAAAATTTTTAAGCACTGTACACTCGCAGCGATAGGAACGTTGGTAAAACGCTATAAATCGTTGACCCATTTACATCCTAATTATCTGTACACATATAATACATGGTATATATATATATATATATATTGTTATCTACGATAATATGATAAAGCTTGGATATGACCGTATTTAATCCGCCACTAGGCTGACAACAGTGTGTTAACGTTGTAGCCAGAGGAATTTTGTGCCCAACCAGCGTGGCATGCACGTCTCCTAGGTACAACATGTACGAGGCATGTTGTATGTAGTACGATACATATATGTTTCGTATATACCCGTCAGTGGCCAGAGCCGCGACGGACCCGCTACCAACTTGCTACCGACACAATGACTGTATAATGACTAATGATCATATCATTTAATTAACATCGCACCTAACTAGCCCAGCTTCATTAGCTTCGCGGCCTTAGACAGCGTGCAACCTGCTCGGCACGTATTGTGCGAACAGTATCTTGGGGCGATTGTTCGCAACGTGCGTTAATCGCGTAGGCTTGGCTGTTATGATTGCATGGCGGTGACATGCTGATGATCTTCCCGTTCACGTTAAATTCTCTTGGATAATTCTGACGTTTATAACAACAACTCGTTTATTTTCACGACGTAATATATACGGTATACTTCCAGTATGATTATACATAAATGATAGACATTACGTATGGTTTGAATATTTATGTGTTTAAGGTATATCTGATTACGTTGGATTAAAATTAATTGTATTTAATAAAAAAAAAAATTTTTTTTCTTATATTTATTATATTTATTTATATTTTGTATACTGTAATGTAATGCGTGACTATGCCGAGTATAAATTATGGTGAAGTATACCGGGTGTGTCAATTAATTCGATTCCGTCGATCGGAATAACGCGAGCCGCGTCGAAAGGGAAGAATCGTCAATTAGTTGCGGGTCCGACGCGGATCTCGATTTGCCTCGCGGTAAGCAAACACACGAAAACACCTTTAATTTGTTTATAATTAAAATCACGGAGTTCGATTAGTCGCGGCGAGATACGGCATTGGCCTCTGGCAAAGATTTCAGTGTGGCTTTCGTCGTGCGGTCACGCTTTTGGTCATTTGTATCGGTATCCAATGACTTCTTGGGTACCTTCGAAATGCCCATCCTTTTATTCTTTATCTGATTTTCGAATTCTGATTTCATTCGGCAGGATCATCTCGTCTGGAGAACTTTGTTACGTGATGTCAAGGTGTGCTAAGTTGATAATATTGAGACTTTGTTAGATTAATTATACTTTTCTTTACCGACAGATATAATGTTCAAATTACAGCTTGTACACTGTATTCATACGTCTTGATGTATATACGTAACGAAGTAGCTGCTACAGTAAGATATTCGAGGTTTTCCTGTGTAACAGGATAAACGAGATGAAATACTTTCCGGGACTACGTGGTGTATTCTAAAAAAGGATTATTAAAGCGCTCGAGAAAATAGGTGACGCGGCGCGTTTAATTCCAGCCAGGTTCGATTAGCATTCCGCCGGTATACGAACGAACGAACGAACGACGAATCCGATCGTCGATCGCCGGTTCGTTGAACTGCGCTCGTTTGAATTCGCCGACGATTCAAGTAAAAAAGATCGATGCAAATTACGCGATCGGTGGGACATCGAAATTCCACGGAGGATACCAATCTGATCGAGGGTTACGCCAAGTGTAAAAGTTACAATAAAAAATTACAATAAAAAAATAGAATCAGAAAAAATGTTTTCCCCCATAACCATGCATTCTCGTTGTAAATTATACTAGGAGGGGGGAGGGGGGGGGGGGGGGTAATGGGGTAAATAAAAAAATTGTCCTTTTCTTCCAACTCGAACGGATCGAAGTATCGCCAATTTACTTGACTAAATATTATCCTGCAATTATCCGATTTATCGAAGGACGATTTCAGGAGACACCTGATTTATTTCGACATTAATCACGTTAATGATTCGCCTGGCAACCTTCGACCTTCCCTTCGCGACTTCCACGACCTCCTCGCAGCCACCCTCTATCACCCGTTCCTGTTATCCCCTTATACTCCCCCAATCCTAATACACAATTCACCCTGTACAGCTACCATCCTACAAACAGGAAATGAGCATTTCGATCCTGATCGATCTTCGCAATTACTAATGCGCGACTGACTTCAGGTTATTCTTCGTGGTACATATGCAGTTGGTACTACAATGAGTTGGTATGCAATTTAGTTATTAAGATCCACCCGACGGCTTCCTGCTAATTCAACGTGTGAATTTTTGGTTCTCTTAATGCCTCGCTTGCACTTAGTCGAAAACCTCCAATGGTCCATTGGGAGCAGATCGGTCCGACAAAAAATTGAGGCATCATTGAAATTTCAATTATCTCTTAGAGATGGGTAACCGCACTTCCGGCGTGTATGGAAATAATTGTCGGATATACAATAAACGATTTGAAGTCACAGTATCAGATACATTGCGGTCCAATGTTAAAAATAATTACTCGGATCTCTTCGTGCAATCTATCATACGCTTTTGAAAAGATTGCTACACATTGCTCCAAATACATTGATCCCATTGTATCTCTTATGCTCTTATGGTTTTTACACCTTACCTTCTGCGGGCTCACGAGACAAAAATCTGGCAACTTACCTGCAACAAAAAGACACAGTGGAATGAAATTTTTTGTTGAATATCAATTCGAGACAGATGTGTGAATATTAAAAAAAAATTTGTCGGTAAATATGATAATAAAACAAAATGAACAGACAAAAAATGGCTTACCAGTACCGATTATGGCTACAAAAACAAATTTTAATATCCCATAGAACGAACGTACGGAAAATTAATAAAACAGAGGTAAACACAGAGTGAAAAAATGATATACGTAACAGCTCGAATGTAAGATCAGTCAATCTCTACACAGGAGACTCCAATATGCTCGTGGCAGAAAGAGAGAGAGAGCAAGAGAAACAGAGAGTAAAGGGTTGAAAATGGGTGGGCAAATGATGGAAGGAGTTAGTAACCGGGATGATGTTACATCATCAATCAGCTGGGAAACATCAACTCAACACTCGCTTGTCTCTGGTCTGCCGTGCGGGCCAGCTACGTCGATAATATCGCCAGGGCGACTGCTACATCATGCCCAGCTGTAATTAATTATCTAATTCTTAATGTGGCCAGTACACATGAGAGACAGAGAGAGAGAGAGAGTGTGTGAGCATATATGCAAGGTATATCCCTATGTACAAAGTACCATACGCATACGCGTTACGTATAGTAGTAAGTCCAAGTCTACCATGTCCTGAATCATGGATCAATCAGCGAATGAAGGCATCGAATGTTGATTTGGCTTTTTTGTGTAAGAGACCCGTGAGAGTGAGGGAGATGGCTAATATTGCTTGCAAGTTGAATAAGAGAGAGAGAGAGAGGCAGAGAAAGCGTCACGGAGGTAAAAGTCGTTCTCCACACGTGGACCGTTGTGAACGAGAGCATAAATTTGACTTGGGTATAAAGCCAGGGCTCTCCAAGATAACCGAAGCTGGCTGGTTACCGTAGGATATTCTCCCGAATCAATACTAGATAACCGGCACTAATGACGGCCAGTGTCCAGAAGTCACGAACTTATCGATGCTGACGCCACAACAACCCTTGTCCTGCCGCTCATTTTCTACCCGAGCGATCGGATCTATCCCTTCGACTGCTTTGCTCCAGCCCGTTCTCTATTCAATGGCGGAGGAGCCCTTATTTCTCGTGAGGGCAATGCTCAAAGCGTATGGTCTCTGGCCAGCCCCTTATACTGGCTGGAAGCTATACGTTGCCTATACATATAGCATCAGCTACCCCCGTGACCTCCGTAATGCGCATCCCTCTCTGGCCGCAATAATGATGATTTATTTTCGAGGTAAAAATTGCGCGAACGCCGAGCCATGAGTAATGTTCCGATGCGGCTCCACCCTCGTAGTATGTGCGGCTGTTGGATTTCTGTTTTTTATTTTTTACGTTCGTCCTCCATTTTATTTCTTTTCATACGCATAAGCGTACGAATACCATCGAACCGTATTTTGTAAAGGGGTGTATAATATTTTCGAACAAAAAGACAGATATATGTCGCTCTTCTCTTATATTGTCTTTCTTGATAAATTATATGGGATTCTTATTAGCAAGTGGAGTCGACGTGTCCTTATTGATGGATATTTAAATTTTTATTTCACTCGCCCTCGTTAAGGGATGAAAAAGACATGGGCAGTCGTGGACATCGAAATCGGACAATGAAAGTACGTAAATAGCTGGGAAATGTTGAAATTGGCCCTTTCAGCTTGAAATTACAGTTGCAGCACACTCGCGCAAGCATGCTGGCTGAGTGACTTTACTGTGTTGCATTGTACAGAAGAGTAGAGTTCGGGTGAACCAGGAGAATTTTACAATACGGATACACCTGCGCTCGTGTGTCCGCCACAGGGTAACAAAAAATCCATAAAATTTCATAAATAAAACGTGCATATGTTAAAATACGTATTTCAGATATTAACACATAAGGCAGATCCTGCAATTTAAAACTATAACAATGACGTCTATAAAGGCTTTTACATACGTCCACATATCACAATGCATCTACCTGTCCACCATACGTTGACCCCACGTTAGATACAACATGAATCAACTCGACTAGGCTCATCCCCTTCAACGCAACTACCCCCCATACAATTCCCTGACGACGTAACAGCAGCGCCACCCTTCTCGTCGCGACGAACCAAACTGCTGAAACAACACAGTAAAACAGCATTATTATCCTCCACCTAGTATTTACCGTTGAACCAAATAATTTTTCTCATTCGCGAAATTCCGTTTCGTCTCACGCGATTCGAGAAACGTACCGTGAGACGACGAAAGCTATGAATCGATCAATCAATTTTTTACGCCGTTCTTAAAGCAAGACCTTTTCACTACTTTACATTCTAATTTTCCAAATGACTCGTCGGCAAAACTATCTATCAATTATCCGTCTAACGTTATTACAATTTACCCCGTCGAGTTGTTTGTTCGTCGATTCGTATATTCGGGAGTCGCTTTCAGTTCTCGACGAGATACGCTGGATTTTCATGGGTTAACGACGTATTCCCGATTTCGTTATGCATACGGATGATCGAGAGATCCGGGAAAAGCACCAATCAGCTAGTCCGAAACCACACGAGTTCGTGTGTGTATGTCTACTTTATTTTTTCGCTCCTTTTGTTTTTTACGTTCACGATAGCAATAACGGTAGTAGCGATAGGTATACTAAGGGTAGAATCGGTAATAGCGTCGGCGCCAGCCAGTAGCAGCCCCACTTTTTCTCTCCTTTTTTTTTTATTTTTTTTTTCACCAGCGACTCGAACTCGCCATGCAATTATAATCCAGCTTTATGAAAAAAATGTATCGCAAATGTGATTGAGCACCGATATGGTGGCGAGATTGGGGATGGTAGGTGGGCCGATAGCGAGTATACCTAACTGGAAGTGGTAGGGTATGGCTGAAACAGGAAGAGGAGGGGAGGACATAGGGGATGCAAAAGAGGGTTGAGAGATTGGTCAAAGCGCTCGGTTGGTACTGATAAAAAATTACACCCGAAAAAGTATCGCCGTCATCCCAGGTTATCGCTCTGCACACCCCTCGTCCAGGCGGCTACCCTTAACCCCCTTGGCAACCTCGTCGCACCATCCCCGTTACCTACCCCTTTCGCGAATCCTACTCCTATATACTATACATATAGGGCAAACCTGGGGTATACATTATTTCTGCCAGCCCCCCACCCCCTGGGATACTGAAAATTGTTCGGAACACACGCGCCGCAAGTTGCACGATTAAGGGTGAATTTTCAGCGCATCCCCCCGTATCCTCCTGTCTCGCCCGCGTAAAACCCTATCATCGTGCGCGTTAAAGTTTTTCGCAAATTACGCTCAACTTTTCACGACAATTTCCTTGATCCCCCGTGTATATATATATATATATATATCCCCCTCTACATCCCGTAATACGAAACCACGTGTACCGTGACATAAATTTTACAATATTTATGTACGATCGTAATTAATATGTTTTTACAGTTTTACACAAAATATTCGCTTCGCTCGTTAGATCTGCCTAATCCGTACTGTATTTTACATTACGATTAGGTTTAAATTTAACTGCATCGAGTACCGA
This sequence comes from Calameuta idolon, assembly GCA_030142285.1. Classification (NCBI taxonomy): domain Eukaryota; kingdom Metazoa; phylum Arthropoda; class Insecta; order Hymenoptera; family Cephidae; genus Calameuta; species Calameuta idolon. Next base: position 514,729 of record JARQSV010000007.1, on the reverse strand, counting down.
TCGTACACTCGTTATATCACCGATTGTTCTTCCTTCTAATTAGCCCGCCGCGATATAAGCACCGTCGGTTATTGCAACAAGAGCTTTGAAGCGCTTCAGAGAAAATATATATTTTTATAATGCCACCGACATTATCTCGCGCTGTTTCATTTACTAATTAGTAAAGAGATTCGAGCAGTCCTCCCGAACCTCTCTTACTTCCCCGTAATGAGAAAGGAAATGATCGCGGACCAAGACTTTTCGCAAGCTTCGTTCCAGAGGTGTATACATATATACCTATACATGTATATACAATTGTCCAGATACCAGAAAGCCTTCGACCCAATAAAGAAATGTTCACGCTCTGCCAACCGGATATAAAAAATTCAATTATTAAATAAACGGATCCACAAGATTTACCACGTACGACATACGTGTAAATATGTGCCTATATGGAAATTTGCATGAAAAGTATGAAATTTCTCTTTCAACTATACGAGGCCAACATTAACGTACGTTTGAGGTTAAAATCGACGCGCCTTGTCTTTTCATGCAACGGTTATAACTCATATTTACAGCGTAAAGCAAAGAGTTGCGAATTTCCACTGTTTGCAGTCCTTTTTATGGATTTCGGAAAACTTTGACTAGCCTTGTACTCTGCTGACTGTAATCGCGGATTAACTTGCACGGGCAATCAGCGGTTGGATGATTAAAGCAAATTATGTTTACAAGAACGAACGAATAGTAAGCGCAGTCGATATGAAGGATTCTTTTTCGCATGTGACTCGCTTGCACGTTCGTAATTAATGAGTAAGAAACTCTACACTGTGCATAAGCGTAGAAATAACTTTTGTACATATATATATATATATATTTATACGTTATACATAAAATATATATAAAATATTATCAGCCACAATGTAGTTATGCACGTATTTATTACTCGCTGTAGACAGAATGGCGCTCATTAAATATTGTGAATTATACACGTGACCCGTTATCCAACTAAACCACTGTCTTTCTTATCGACACAAAAAGAAACCTCTTAGATAATATACATTTTAACTTGAACAGCATTGCGAGAGTGTGGCCGCCTATGAAAAGCCATAAACTGTATCAGCGTAGTTAACAGTGTACACCGTGCTCGAGGAGAATGTTTTTATATTTGCATGGAATTGTGCAAGCATGCGCACGATAACGTGTCACACGTTCTAGAGTCACGTCCTTGTCGGTTTAAGTGCGAGTAAAGCGTATAGCACTACTTGGAGTAGTAAATTGTTTAGGGATTTTGAGAAAAAAAAAATTATGATAACACAGTCAATTACGTGCATATGGATTAAGAGCAATACACATTGTACAGAGAGTTTGATGAAAACTTAAAAAAATTTTGACTGGAAAGAATTTTTTTTTAAAACCAATTTTCATCCTTCTCCGTACTCTCTCTTCACTTCAATTCCACTGAGCAAACGAAGAAATTCCGTATTCCGCGCTTTCGCGAATTATGCTGCAGCGTGCGCCTCGTAATTGTAATAATTGTTATTATTCGGTGTATAATTAACGGCGCTCGGGTCTTCCACGAAGGCGGTGAGCAACCGGAGCCTCGAACGAAAAGTTTAAGCGCGGTAGCTGGCGGCCATTTGCATAATTAATTAAAGAAGGAGTTGAGCTCTCAACAGATTTTTCTCTTGCACCTAACCCTTTAACCCTTCGGCGACCCACGGTTCTACATTTCCAGGTCGTCCTGGTGTCTTCCAGGCGCTGCTACGTCCAGACCTTGGGAGATTTGAATTTAGCATCGAGACGCAGGAGCTATCGAAAAACATGGGGTGCTCAGCCCCAGTACCTAATCCTGTATTTTTCCATTGATTCGTCCACTGTTCGTACCAGCCTCAAGGGGTGGGTGGCAGAGACAGAAGGGGGTGAGAGTACGGAGTGGGTGGAGAGTCGAGGGGGCAAATGTAATTAATTATCCCAGTAATGACTCTGACTGATGAGCGGCTGGACAAGTCCAGCCAGGTCGAAATAGTATGGAGGCGGTGACGGATTTGAACGATCTATCAGTAACATCTACACGAACAAATTTTACATTCTTGTAAAACTATTGCAAATATTAATTACTTAATTATACATTGCGTATAAATATCAAATGGGATTCTCATAGTTCAGAGTTCGAGTCCGACCCAGAAGTTTGTCAATGGGGTTAAAATTGTACCGAGGACACGTGGAACATTTGGCAGGGTAAAGCAAGTGTGAGATAAATTGTTTATTAATTTTTCTAAATCTATACAGTAATTGTAATACGCTGTAATTTATTTGACAAGCTTTAGTTCGTACTTGCGTTCAGTTCGTTTCCAACCCTTCGCGAAGGACTAGGGGAGACAACGAGTGGTACGGAAAGGGGCTGTGCATGACAAGGTAGATTTATTTTTTTTCACACCCTTCGCTACGACTCTCGGGGGCTGGACTAGGTGTTTTAATATTTTAATAGGACGAGGGAATAGCCAGTTTCGTGACTTGGCATTTTATAATGATATTCCCATGCGTTTCGGGCCGCGGCAGCGAGTAGCAAACCGTAATAAGAGAAAATTAACGTGGCGGCCCAACGCTACCCTCGTTCTCGCCAGTCTTCCGCCACAGCATCGCCTATGCAGACGCTTGTATGCAGGAGTAAGAAAATAAAAAGTCTTATCGTATAACACGTTATGAGAACAAAAGCATCAATAACGTTAAATCCCAATAAAGATCCCGACTCAGAGACGTGAAATCTTTTACAGCATTTACATTCCCCTCTTGTCCACAGTCGTTCGACAGAATCCTCAGGTGCGTCCCAACGTATCATGAAAAACTTTAAGAACACGGCGTTACAACATTCGTTATATGTGGAATCCCAGAAATCCAATCAAAAAGCGAAAGGCAGCTGGGTGGGTAGAAAGGTAACGAGTATAAAAGCGTATCGTATTGCGATGAAAAAAAAAAGTAAAACAGCAGGAAAAAAAATTAAAAAAAAAATAAAAAGACCAGAAACTCAAGTAGAGAGAAATAAAAAAATAAATAAAAGAAAAAGAACAAACTTAAAAACGAAAGAAATCCCTTGGCCGGTAAGTATACAGGGTATTGTTTCATTGTCGTGGGGTCTCGTTAGTTTCCGTCGGTCCTGGAATGCGTGAAGATGCTTTCAGCATTTCGGTTCGGGTATCCTCGCTGAGTCATTCCGCTCCATCGTCTGGCTATTCTTTTACAATCAGAGTGCCGTCATCCTCGTTCCATCGTCTACACGAAACATTCTTCTGGTTATACAATCGTTCTGGCTACTCCTTACGGGCATTATTCCCATTTGATGTAGCACGGTAAGCAACTGGGGCTGCCGGTCGAACACGAGGTGCATGGCAATTCTCATTTTTCTACGGTATCACGAAGTTTTACGAAAACTCGTATTAACTTCCCTCTGAGCAAAGTTGACCCCTGCCGAGAAACTAAGGCGAAAGACCGTATTATCGATCAGTGTTCCAGTAGAAAAAAGATCACCCCCTGACTCCTCAAACTACCCTCTCTCTTCGCGGATCTTGACAAATGAAGTTTTATAATCACCATCGATCGGCGACTTACTCGTCCATGAGGGGAAGTCTTGCCAACGACTACTACGACTGCTGCGAGGACGAGGACGAGGACGAAGGTATACTACCGAACGCAGAGTTTGGGAGCGCCGAGATTGATGCGTTCGGTAAACAGCGGAGGCGCGTCCTCATTTGTAGAAGCGAGCGACGCGCGAAGGCCTGATAATTAATCGCAGCTCGAATTCGTAATGCCGAATAATTTCGTTAATTACGGGATTTCCCGTAATTTTGATTCGTTAGGAATGGACTTTCTTCGATCGTTATGCGTCTCTGATCTTACGTACAATGGTAACGCCATCTAACGGTAATTTTTTAATCACGCAGGGTGCCTCGTTCTTTCAGACAGGAATTTAAGTGAGATATTCAAGATCAAAAAAAAAAAATAAGAAAGGCGATCGCCAACATTTTATTGATACTTTAAATCTTTCTGATGTGAGTAAAGGTATTCGAGCAAATACTGTTCGAGCGAACAGATCGCATGCTGAATATTATTATAAGCAAAAATTGAGGTGGCTGCATTCGATTTCTAGGAGTCAATATAATATATATAAATATTTCGCGGTATATGGACTTTGTATATAAACCGTAAAACTTTTGTAATCCAGGAAAATGCGAAAAGCGCGGCATTTTAATCGAAATAGGTTTTTATCCCGAAAAAAGTTCGTATTTAGAGAGAACGAAATGAGTTCACTTCCTGCACGATGAAAGACCGATAAGCATAGCTGATTTATACCAGGCACGATCGAACCATTCTACCTCATGTGCTTATACGTACTCGTTTTCCACCAAACTCCTCTCTCGTTCTGCCTCATTCCGTCTCGTTCCAGGATTTCGTTGCCATTTCTATCCGCGATCACAGACCGACGCATCCTGGTTGCTGGTACGTGGGTTGCACATTTTTTTTAGAGACACCCGTAACGAACAACGACTACACACGTGCATTCGTATGCGTAAACCAGACGCACGCGGGTGACAAAGAAAGATGAAAAATCAGATAAAAATGAAT
>JARQSV010000007.1:464155-500544 GCA_030142285.1 Calameuta idolon | reverse complement strand
CCCCCCCCCCCCCCCCCCCCCCCCCCCCCCCCGGTCGTGAAAGTACGAGAGGGGTTGAAAGTCAAAGGGATACAGAATACTGGTTATGGGAATTGTACAGAGGGGGCTACAGTGAGGTACGCGAGCAGGATTGAAATAAGTTGGCAACAACTTGGGCAATTATGACGATAATTGCGACATACATTATGCTAATGCGAGACGGCTATTTATTCAGAGTTGCCGTCATGGATACAGATTCTCGAAAGGGGGGTAAGTATGGCGGCCTTAGCAAGGGCGGCAAGTGGTGAAAGCGACGGAAGGGTTTTATTCGTGAAGTTTGAAAAGCCCCGGGCCACGTCAGCCGCGATAATTAGGCATTCCCTTTATTTACGCGTCCTCGCGTAGTACCTACTTTGGCCGCAGTCGAATTGAAAGCGGGGCGCGGTCGCGCAATCAATTTCACGTTGTCCTCAAACTGAAAGCTTCAATTTCTCAAACGAAGGTACACTTTCGACTTTCGGGGTCATAGGAGAGCGATGCTTTTTCTTTGTACTTCTGTACGTCGGCAGAGTCAATGTAAAGAACAAAACCATAAACCCCGCAAAGAATACCGGCGAAAGAAGAGAGAAACAAACAAAAGACAAAAAGAAACGAGAAAACTGAGAAAATCTATAATTTAATACTTGACGCAACCCCCCTCGAAATCCCAGAAGCCATTAAAATAGAAATGGAAAATTTGGCCCTTCCGATTTCAGCATAATATTGTGATTACGTCATATATAGATATATTCAAAGATAGATATTACATACTATTATATATAGATATAGCCACCCTCAGCCAATATACCCTATCCCCATAGACTACAGAGTACACTTTACATGTAGAATCACCCTTCTCGCATTTCCCATACATATATTCCCATACAGCAGCCAGGCAATAAAGGCAAAGCAGGTCAGTGAATATTTTCACGTTCTCCCGGCGACTAAATTTTTTTTTTCAAAAACCACCAAATCCATACGCACAACCCTTACCATTGATTCTCGTATAATGTACCTATACATATTTCTAAAAAAAAAAAAAAATCCTTATCCGCGCGACTAAATCAAAACCCCGTTATTCTAAGTTTAAAGCGCATCGATACTGCAGTCAGCCACGAATTTCTCAAAGTTAACGATATATAACCCAACTATAACGTCGAAACAAAACTACCGAACGTTTCGCATAACATCTCCATAAATACGCGGAGTGTATGGGCTCTACAACGCAGAGGTCGTATTCGCCAGTGAGATAGCGTTCTGCACGGAGAATGTATCAAAATCAGGCGCGAGGTTGCTTTATGGACGGGAAGGCTCGTAAATACGCACTTCTGCTACTCCGTGGGCTCCGGTTCACGAAGCGCGTTCGCCGTAGGTTGGTAGGTATACGGAGAGGCGTATAGGGAAAGACAGGGTAAGGGTGAGTAGGACTGGGAAGGTAAGGTACCAAAGTGCCTAGTACCGGGTACGTACACGAGAGAAACTGGCAGTAGTCGAGGCTAGGATATATCTAGGCGTAACGAAGGATGTACGGAATAGGTAAGAGGAAGGGACAGGGTACGGAGGGGGTGCAACGCCGGAGAAAGGGCCACGAAATGGCTTCCAACGGGATGCTAATAAAAGATTGAATCGTGAAGATAGCGAGTAAACCGTAGGCATACGAGATAGTTGAGTAATGTAATAGGCAAGGTTGGGTGTCCCGTGCTATCGTTTCCTCGGAAGTTGAAGCGTCTTCATTGCGAGAACATTTCCCGACTACGTACGAGAAGTACGTGGAGTAGGAGGATAGAGTTTAAATTGTATTAATTTATCAGTTATACGTATACACACATGACAATACACCATACACCGCCTTACATAAAATATCGTAATAACTCTCATGGCATGAGTTTACAGGATAACCAAGTGCTTGACGTCGGAGTCTCTTGGAGTTTAGTTAGCTCTTACGCTGCATATACCTATACATATACGTATATATACATATACACATACGCGTACCATATACCCGAGCGTAGGAACGCCATAAGTTATTCCCCATAGGGTCCGAGTGTTTAAAGGCGGAACAAGCCGGCTACGATATTTCTCGCGCTTCGTTACGGATACGGGAATAACTCGTACCGACTCGTGGCAGCGAGCATGGAAGTCGTTTCGTTATAGCAAAAGACTTGGAGTAGAGCAACGCGCGACATTGCTCGAGAGACTCGACTCGTAATGCGGAACAGCCTTACATACTTGTATGTATATATATATATGTATATCTTTCATTCGTCCTCTTTCGCCCGTTATACCACGAACACGATACCAAGGAAACATCTTAGCTGAATTCTCTTTTATGGTTAACGAAAGAGAATTGAAAAATGAGACGGTTAAATAATGACCGACTACCGATGTACCGTGTACCAACGTATCCCGTACTCCCTGTTGGCGCTTAGAGTTAAACGGCAATGGAATTTCCACGGGGCCGTGCCACGTGCGCCGCTCTGCTTAATTGCACTAGCACACAATGTAAATATGCCGCGTCAGTTAACCGTGATGTCCACACGCGAGAGAGGATGAAACCAGCCACTCTGTCATCCTGGGTAATGCCAGTGTGTCATCGCTCACCACTGCGTTACGTTCTATATTGAATTCTTGCAATGCGCGAAGTTGTTGAAGTTGGTGGAGACTTAACCACGTAGACTAAACATTACAGATAGACAAATAAATATCCAATGGGAATTATAGGTAAGATTATACATGTATAAAAATTTTGTAATTAATTAATTGTCACCGTTCTTCTTAGTACGTTGTGTCGCCGTGAGACGGAGTGGATGAAGCTTTGGAAAATAAAAAATTTGACAGCCATCGTTTTATACGCAGCGTACGAGGACCGTACGAGAAGCAAACGTGAATCCCAGTGGCCAACTAATATTCAAACATGGCGTAAGCCCCGAGCAGATAGGTATACACGCTACTTGGACCGGAGATACCGGTAATGGCTATTTACAGATATCAGGGCAAACATTAATACCGACTCTCGGTGTGTGTGCTCAAGGATTATCTTATTCTTGGGGGTTCGCGATGGTCAGTATAGGTAGTTAGGTAGGTATATGCGCAGACCCGCCAACGCCACGTCGTTTCCTTTGGTCCTTCTGGGACGAAGTAACCGGAGGGTTTTCCTATGGTAAATAACGTCTTGCTCCTGCGATACTGTGATACGACACACTGTTTCTCCTCTGTAACGTTCAAACTTTCGACTGGTTTAACGCGTGCTGTAAAGAAGGTACTTTGGCTACTCATACCCAGCTGCTTAAGACCTCGATTGACGTATAAATGATAAAATGGTGAAAAAAAATAATAATAATATCAATCCTGTCCAAATCGTTAATACTCGAGCCACTGTATTGCAATTCAGCTATTAGGACCTATAGCGTGTAAATATTGATATTGATCGATACTCAAACACCCCGATCATTTCATACAATTTCTCTGTCCACACAGTTTTCGCCTCTGCTTGCATGGGTACACCTACCCCATACGGAAACACCCCTTACTCGTCGTACTTAGGCTGACCATCTCTCGCTTATAGTAAAACTGAGTAGCGCAGTGGTGGAGCAGAGGCAGAGTTGAGTTTGTTTGTCGAGCAAACGTTTGCCGACGACACCGCCGGACACTGGTGCCTAGTCCGCTCTGAGTCCTGTACCAGGGTACAAGTCTGTCCGTAGCATAGTGAGACGATGGGGAGGGGTGGATTCAGCAGAGTACGAAGGGATTTAATACCATCTCCCTGGACGAACAGTGGTGGTCAAATAACTTTGGGAAATAACTTGCTATCGGAATTAGCAGTCTCTGTGGTATATAAATGTGTGTGTGTGTATATATACATAAACACCAGACTCGTGTTTCTCTGGATTCTGACGTTTGCGCTTGGACAAGTAGAAGACACGGCGCATCCGCGCTACGACTGACTGACCGTAGCAGTAAACTTCTTGGCAAAAGGGGCTATTTGTTCGCATGAATCCTGCCGTTCGAAATATCGAACGAAGGAGAGATGGCGTACACCCTCCGCGATATACATCCATCGATAAATTCAAGAACCCTCACCGAGGTGACCACATTTGCTTAAGGATAAGAAGCAAAGACAAGCACGCGCCAAGGTGTAAGTCTCTGGGGCAGTGAGGAATGGCTCGGTCTGGCGAGCTTTTAGTCCCGGCTTAGCATGTACTGGAAACACCATCCCCTATCCTTCGTGTCGGGGCCAAGTTATACCCGCAAACAGTCGTACATTAGTGTCTGTAGGAGTCCTGGAGGATTTATAAGGGGAGCCTAACGGGCGAATGGAGGAGGTCTCTAGCCTCCTCCAGCTGGCCCACCCTGACGACGCTTTCGAATTATATAAGGTCTCTCGGTATGCATACGTTTAGTCTCCTGGACTTGCCTATGAGCTGACGTCCGGTGAGATTCTGATCCATGGATTTGGTGAAGGTTCTAAGGGTCGATTCGGGACGTAGCAGAAAGCAACCGTACCAGAAGAGACAGCGGCTACACCGCACGGGGCGTTAGGTGGGTTCGTTAGTCGTTCCAGAAAATGTGGTCAAGTAAACCGGTGGATGCACTACTGATAAATGATGGCGCCCGGTGTTAATTAGCACCGTTAATGAAGAATGAAAGTAAACTAACGCGCTTTCTACTAATTACGTAAGAGGCGCTATCGGCGCGTGATACTGGATTCTCGGCGTTATCGGTAAGAACCCCGTGTATACTAGCTCATTCTCAAGGCTGTTCCTGGCAAAGTGGCGTCTAACGATCGCCAGGGAGTCCCAATGAGGGTGGTAATGTGCAATTAGTAAGAGATGGTTAAATTCATCCACGGTGGAGTCGGGTAACGCGAACTGGCGCGCACGTGGTCCCTATCCAGCCCCGTTAACAAGGGATTCGATAGGCAGCTCAGACACGGGTGTAGCCGGGAACGAGTGTGAACTCGGGTTCGGACCTCTAAGAGTTTAGTTTGGTACGTGAGCACGTCGCCAGAGGGTATAGAGGACCGAGTTCTGGGTGGGTAAGGGTGGGCGCCGTGCGGGGCGAGGGGAATTGTTACGGGAGAGTCCAGGGAGCCAGTGGTCAGCACACTTGCTCGACCCTACTTCGCTAACTAGTTTAATGATATATGTTGAGCTACAAGCACCTTGATTAATCGTTAACTAATGTTGGACCTTGCAGTGCACACCAGCGCGAGCAAGGAACCGGAGCAAGGGATAGTCGAGAGGATAGACGTGGGGAGTATAAAGGAGCGCGAGTGAGACGGATAACGTAGAAGCCAGCGTAAGAGAGACAGTTCGGACCTGGAGCTGGTGCTGCTCCCTTACCCTCGGCAAATCCATGTCCGAACTCGGGCGAAGCCAAACAGAAATCTAATCTCTCCGGATAATTTGATTTACGATTCCGGAGGGGGGCCTTACCAGCCGAATAAGAAAAAGCTGCCAAGGGTCCAAGTCGTCGATGTAATTTGTCGGAGTGTCCATCGACGGGGTCGCGAGGGACTTTACGCAAATTTACAGCCCGGCAGGAGACTAAACCCTTCCTACGTTCTCGAATTGAATTAGCCGAAACTAGCTTCTTCCGTCGGTTCCACGCGACATTTTACTATCCGCGACGCGATCCTTATACGACGAGCACTGGTCATTCTTGATTCCCTTAGGCTATATATATACATATATATGTATACATAAAACCACCCCTTGGTACCGTACCTACCAGCCAATAACAATACCCTCGGTATACTTTTCGCAAATTCCCATTAACGCGAGACAGAAAAATACTCCGTGAAGTCGACTTGATGTAGAAATTATTATAAGGGTTAAAAAGGAAAGGGACGAAAATCTGGAATGGATTGTAAAGTGCTATTTTAGATATCGCCCATCATCCTCGGCTATCCCGTATAATTAATGCGCCGAGAGTGGTGCTCATAATGTGGGATCGGTGAAATACAGTGAATGGATTGTGGGAGAAGGAGAGGCTCAGGGATGCAAGACACCGTGAAATTACCAGCAGAGTCTCTCATCCCCGGAGGGTGAGTAGGTAGTGGAACGGACTGGACTCTGTCCACTCCGCGCATCCCAGGAACCGGCGGCCACTGGGTATTTGTCTTGTCTCGTTGTTTATGAGATTCAACATCGTTATTTGGCACCGCCGGGGAGTTCTCACGTTGTGTGCACGAACATCCAGTTTCTGCCTAGAAAAGGACGAGACTCGCCCTGCCACCCTTACACCCCATCTCATGTTTTACACTGTGCGCATATATATATATATATATATCCTTATGCCATATAACCTGAGGCTACTTTGGTCCTCCTTTAGAAACCTAATCTAAACGTTTGAAACACATCCCAAGGAATGATTATTATTGAGACACCCTGTCGATACACGGTACGCGCAAGTAATATTTTAATTATATAAATTTAACGCGTGATAACATACGTAATAAATCGTAACGTCGATTGGCTAAATCTCTCGTGGATATTCTAGTGGGAATCCGAGTCTATGTGTTTCAATGAAAATATTCTCGAGAAATTAAACGAAAAAAAAAGAATTATCGAACAGGACATTGTCGCTCGTGAAGGAACGAAGAATTTCTCATGGTCGACGTATCGTAGTCACTGGAGGATTCTCATAATTGTAGCGCGCGTGCGAGACGACGTAATTGACGTGCTCCGCTGCAACGGCACCTCCAGCCGTATCAAGGGAGGCGACATTTAATCACCGATTTCCAAATGGATTCTCGGAATATCGTTGAGAAACAAACTGAAATTAAATTACGGCGCGGGCAGGTAACGCACGACATCCGTGTACCAGATGGAATGCAACTTAATTGTCATATGTGTTGGCACGTTACGCTCCATTATGGTCGGTGGCCTTTCACTATGTGGAAATTACTGGATTTTTGCCGCGAAGACGTGATTTCACGTATTTCTGTGAAACGTGTGATCGATGACCAAGAAGAAAAAAAAATCGTGCAAAGGTAAGAAACTTAAGAATTGGACGATCCACGAGTCGGTATGAACAATGAAAAGGAAAAAAAAAGTGATTTTAACGCGTGCGAGTAAAAAGGACAGAAGAAAAAAATGAATAGCACTACTAGTAGCAGCGATGTCACGGTGAGAGGTTATCTAGACGAGTTGCCAGACCGGAAGTCCTGGCTCGTTGGTTACCGCGTATAATGCCCAACGTCAATATAAGCTGTCGGATGCTTTTTCCTAAATTGACAGATTTTCAATTTAATCAAGTTTCAATCTAATGGAAAAATACCCGATCTATTGATGTATGAACACACACACGTATCGCCCGAGCATTGATCACTGGCGCACATACGACGGCAGATTGAAATAATATTTTTATATCTAATCGTACAAAGGGACACCCGTGATTGCGTAAGCCATCCGCCGATCTCTCAGATTAATCTATCGATAAACTTTCATCAATCACGAAATTTCGTTGAGACAGGTAGACGCGGGGAGACACGGAAACGTTGAGGTAAAGGGATGAAACTAAAAAAAAAATCAGAGCGATATTCAAAAATTGAAAAAAAAAAATCGAACCAAAAAATGGAACAAATCAGGTAACAATGAAAATGACGAAAAATTCACGACCGAATTGATAACTCGTTCGCAAATCGAATATTACATTTTTTTTATCTCGTATAAATCCTTCCGGTCCACGTCCCGTGAATTTTCTATTTCTCAGCCACTTGTCATCCGCAGCTTTTATCAGGAGTCGGTCCACCGATCGATATAATTACGAAGCACGCAATGGAGAATGTCCAAAGATTAAGACGAGGATCGTTAAGGAACACGTGTATCCGACATCCCCAAGTTGAAGGTAAGGTTAGGGTTAGGGTCACGGGTTAGATCGGCAATTATAAAAAGGAGTTAATCCCACGGCGGAACCGTACGTCGGGCATTACCAACTTGCAAGAAATGCCATTACCTCGCGTGTAAACAAAAATTAAACGCACCGATAAAAGTAACCCGAGTTCTTAGGGTCGATCGTGCCAACCTCCATGTAACGACGGAGGTGCGACAAAAGTCGCCGTTTACTTGCGTCTCTCTCTCTCTCTCTCTTTTTTTAACCACGCATCTAGCTCTCCCTTTCTCTACAGAGACATACTTTCTCGCGGACCCTCCGCTGCCTACTGTACAGCCAACCAGCGGGTCTACCAGCCACCGAATTGCCCCGCGACGACGACAACGGCAATATAATCTTAATCATGAAACCCGATCGAAATGCAATTGACTGGCTGAAATGAGCTCCCGTAGTAATGAGATCCTGCGTTCACGGGATCAGTATTGTTGTCCCTGTACCTATACTACACTATAGCACAATACAGCACGCTGTGTCGCTGCATTACTGGGACACAATAAGCGCTCCGCCCGATCGTTTGCCTTCAATCGAATCTTGACAGATACACTTACATATACATATATAAGAATGTAAAAGGCCTCGGACCGACTTCACGTTACAAGCTATATAAACACACATGGCTACGTATGTATTACAAAGAATTAAATGGAAATTATATATAATTATATATATAAATTTCCCCACACAATTTTCACAACATCGCTCGGTCGCAATGAAAAATGATCTTAAGCATCGAACAGTCCGGACTTCAATTAAAACAAATGACTAATGGGAATTCAAGGAATCATTAAGTGCGCACGCGCAAAGTCCAGCTAATTTATGGTCATTGAACGTGCACGTACGCATATCGCGGTACAGCAAAAGTCGATCTTCTCGGAAAATCATCATTCATCGGAATTTATCAGGTTCCGGCATTTCCTCGTATTAATAATAATCGACTAATCGTACAGTCGACCTGTTACGTAATTAATTATCCTCGTACAATCCCAAACGTTAATAACGTAACCTAGCGCGACGTATTAGAAAGACAAAAAAAAGGCAGCCATCCCGTGTCTACGCACGATAAATACAGGTATAAGAGAGTCTCGAAAGTCAAGTATTAGCAAGTGACTTTGGCAGCCTGACGTAAATTACTTTCGTCCTTCTCCGCTAAAACTGAAATGGCGCCACGCACGCAGATACGGACAGTTAATAGAAGCACGTGTGCGAACAAAATGGGTGGTACCGAGTCCACGCGTGGAACGAGACGTGGAACGAAAAGGAGACTCTGTGCGTTTGCCAAAGGGATAATAGCGCAATGGATGGACAAGGGAAAAACGAGTTGAACCGATAGAGGCGGCCGTTTTACAGGAAACTTCAGAGACCCGTCTGTGATCGTCCATCTGATAGCAGAGACTTGGAGTGCGTCACTAATTCCGATCATTGAATCGCGATCGTCATTGCGGAGCGACGACTAAGCCAAACGACAGTCGGCAGTCGTCTGTGTATCGCGACCTAACACAATTGCCCAACGACGTTCAACGGGAACAATAATTTATTGCCGACGAAGGTCGTCGCGACGCTCGTCGCTTTGCAGCGAGACTAGATCTTTCTTAAACGTCATTGCCATAGCTATAATATATATATATATATATATATATATATTTATCTGCCTACCAACCGCTTTACTAGCGTTTTAAAAAGTATTCAGACCACAGAAAAAGGATACCTCTCTTCCACCTCGACAGTCTGCCAGGACTTTAGTCCGATGTGCAAGCAGCGTCCTTATCCGATATTCCACTTACGCTACGGTACTTTATATGTTGGGAGAAGAAGAGAGAAAAAAAAAAAGAAATCGAAAACGGTAAGCGGCATGGCAAACAGGACGATTTAACGTTATACTTTGTCCAAAGGATTTCCACGAGTATTTCTCCTCCGGCCGTAGGAAAAATGACAGAAAGATCATTGATCCTGATCGTAGTCTTATCTTGTTTTCGACTGCCGTACGATCTTTCGTAAACGTCCCTTGCGAGCTACGGCAGTGAAGTAATAGCGTCAGGTTAATTAGTGAGGATTTATTATCGGCGCTGGTGTTAGCGAGCACAAGGATGTAACGCGTATCAGGAACAGTGTTTCGTCGAAGTCACGTCTCTCTGTGAAATTCAAAGTGTCATTACGCAATCGTCGAGAACTAAATAAGTCGAACGTTGACCCCTGGTCATCTCAATGTAAAGAACTCGTGGCCGCGTCTTTTTGTATGTTAATCGTATACAGTTCATCGTGGATATACCAAAGAGAGTACAAGACAATGAACAGCGTCCGATTAAGGTCGAGACGTAGTTACGTATATAAATTTGACAGGTCAATTAATTGTCATTGATTAGAACAAAACATTTTCTAAATCGTCACCCTAATCGAGATTACGAAAGAGCCCCCCCGCCCCCCGCCCTCTTACGATTGGTATATCCACATCGATATAGATATATTGTAATGGTCTATCGACATGTTAATTTAATGACTCTTTGCAGATATCGCGTACGCGTACAATCAGAAAGATTTCCCACGGTAGAATATCATTATCAATGATAAACTTCTTTTCCAGCAGCGTTATCTCAGATCGTATGTGATCTAATCGTGAAAGCGTACCTCTAATCGTGAGCGAGTAAATTTTGATTAACCATTAATTCATTTCTTATCATCGATTTAGAGCATAAACAGTTATCAGACTCACTTCGCTCTTCAGATTGAGTGGCACGTCGCAGGACACGTCCCCGTCCTTTTCCATGTCGACCTGATGCGCCAGCATGCTGTGACTGTGTCTGGGTGGAAGAGCCGTGGCCAACATATTGGGATGTCGCCTCTGTATCTTGGGATGCTGATAGAGATGCTGTCGATGCTGGTGACGCTGTCTCTTGTACGAGGACAACTGTGTGCTCAGGGTGCGCAAATCGGCCGGTGGCGAAGCTGGTGCGGCCGTGCTGCTTTGTTCCTCCTCGGCCGAGCCCTCCGCCATGTCAGCCAAGCATCCCAGAGACACGTAGTCTGTTGGCAGTATAAGATAATTTTCATTTTATTTTCAAATATTGGTACACGTGCGATTACCGATTGACAAACGGAGAGAAAGGACTGGGCAAATGGCTCATGGAAGCGAAAAAGGATGACGTCGCCTTGGGAACGCAGACACCGAAAAATTATACGAAACCATCGTTAAGCTTTGAACTTCAAAAGCGAAGCTCTTCTCGCGCTGGTTGTAACGTTTGCGCTGCTGGGCGCTTTGGTATACGGTGCGCGCACTATATAAAACTCTGGGCTCTGAACGCATCTCACATTTATCCCGGTAATTATTTTTATCTAAGCGCTCTGTTAGTAAGAATTCAAGGTCAATGAAATAACGCCGAGTCTGCCGTCTGGATACTTGTGTTTTCTGTTTCTTTTTCTGATTCGTCCATCTCTCTCTCTCTCTCTCTCTCATACACTTGCTTTTTTACTCCGGTATACTTTGATATTCTCATTTTTCTCACTGACTCTCTTTATACGCTCGCGACCGTTTTCCTTCTTGCTCCTATGCGCGTATTTACCATTACCCCCTCTCCACCTTCTTCACGGCAGTCGCGATCGCCGGGCGTCATGTTCGAAACGCAACTAACAACATCTGCTTCTATTTTTGCACTGGCCCGAGTCCAAAACTTTATTTTTTAAAGACTCTCTCTCTCTCTCTCTTTCTATGTATATGATGAACGGCTGGACAGATCATTAAAAGAGACTCCGTGTGCCACTGGAATTAAAAGTTTTACTCGTAGACATATGTATATAGGGCTACTGAGTAATTCCAAAGTATGACAAATTTTGTCAAATTTCTTTGACTTCCGTACAATACTTGCCTGAGGACACGTATAAGCCACATACAGCGATATGCATATACCTGAGCCGTCTGCAGAATTATAAGCCAAAAATGATAGGGATTGCTGTAATTTGCATTTTTATTTCAAAAAATTTTACCACCAAAATTAATAGGCGGTCTCTCGGTAAGTTCGAGCATGAATGTGCGATTTCTCGAAAATAGAAGCATTTCGAAAACAGGTAATACGTATGTGTCAGACGATGGCAGGGCTACGATTATTTACGGATGTCTCTCAAATCATAATAGCAATTGGCAAAGCACACCACGTTCAGCCGGATATTTAATAATCGGTTAGTGATATCTTAACTTTTTGTTATGAAAAAAAGAAGAAGAAAAAAATAACATTTCTTTCAGCTACGATGACTCACACGCCGCCGTGTAGCTTCGGCATAGCCAGGTTTACACGAATGAACGTTACATGCGCACGCATATCCGTATGTTGGAAGCAAATTCTAAAGTCTCTCTAGCCGCGATGATTTATCCACTGACGAAATTAACATTCCGCCCGGTATATATTCTCGCCTTATTTCGACGGGTAAGAAGAGTCCGTGGGTTATTTTTAAATTTAGAAACTTCTTTCGACACCGAAGAAAGGATCGTCTTGCTTTTTCGCGCTGGAGTCATTCCTAGTTTTATGTACACGCGTCGCCATCATACAATTTTCGAGCAGTCTGTGCCGTGTCCTGTCGGACTGCCATAGCCAACGTCATTACAAGTCATTAATTTACGTTAGCAATAGCCGTGGTCTTAATTACGCGTCTAGAAGCCACTGGCTGTAGCTCCTATCCCCAAATTACTAGACGCTGCTATAAGCATCGGGTGTCCGGCGAGAACGCGGCTCGCTTATTCCTGGCGATTATATCGAGTTCCTTTTGGATAATTGTTGGTTGCGCAAGAAAATTGGCCGATTGTTATCCATAAATTTGACATTACAACAAAGGCATCCTTGGACGTCTGGATTTTATTTTTCTCCACGCAATAATTCCCAATATCCCTAAATCGATGGGATACGATGTATGGGAATCCGTGTTGATAGATATACAATTTTTTTTACACAATTCCGGATTACATGATTTTTCGGAAAACTGAATTTCACACTCCGGAAAGTTTTCGATCTGTACGATTATTACTCGGGCGAGCGCCGATTGCTGTACAGTCGAAATATTTTAAGTCTAACGAGTGACCGATTCGCACACACTACTGCAGAGTCATGACTCGACAATCTAATTGATCATTGAACACATTGAATAGATGTGGACTAAGCGGGCAGCTTGCAATTGCACGGTGCAATTAATGCGAGAACCACTTGCGGCTTGTCCGCGGCCATTGAGGCGTTCGTAAACGAGCTGTCAGTACTGAACGGCGTTGGACAGACTCTCCCATGAATCCAGTAGGAATAATCCCGTGGCGTATTTCGATTAAATTAAAGAAAGATTCCGGCAAATCCCATCAGCGAAGTTTTCACGTAGAAGCACGTAAAGCGTCAAATAAAAATTCATCGGATAGTCGGACATCGGCCGGGAAGATAATTAAACAATTTTTTTTAATTACTCCTCACCACTCCTGATATTACCCCAGTCGCGCATCTCCATTACACATTATCGTGGTTGGGTTATATCCAAGAATCAGGCTCTACCCCCTCCCTCGCTTCGCAGCGTGGTTCACCCTCGCGAGAAGGCAGCATGTAATTAAGGGGGTTGATTGATGTTAATTCAAAGGGTAATTAAGAATGTTGCGCATAAAAATCCGGTAATTTATGGTCATTGGGGATAATTATATGTTGACCAGCTTGTAATTGCAAGCGCTATGGGCTGCCATGGGCTGGCATGGCTGCTATATGGATAATATAACGATATATATAGGGATGGCGAGAGGGCCGTGGCAGAAGGTAAAGGGATGGTAAGTAGGTGGAAAGAGCGAAGGGAGGAGGCCGGGTGCGGCACTCACACACTCACACATGCACGTTACATAGAACAGCACCGTTCTCAGATCGCAGCTTATTACAGTGTATAGAGGCTAGTATATGGATAAGGTATAGTTTAGAAGCGACGCCTCTGGCCAGCCCGTTTCTCGGGCGTAACATTTTTTTTTTCCTTCCCTATCTGCCCCAGGGCCCTAGATACACGGGGTCCTCCCTGACATTCTGCAAGAAAGAAACACAGACAGTCCCCGTCTCTGCTCCAGCAGCATTCGCAGCACCCCATGTGCCCTCGGGCTAGTTCTAGGTAGCTGCAATTTACGAAGCCAATCGCGGAGTGGCGCTTTAAACAATTTTAGGCCGGCCACTTCGCGGCCACCGCCGAACCGCCGGGAAAGCCCTATAAATAACCGTGCGCGAGCATAATCGCAGCCGTATGGCGCTCAACGCAAAACGCACGTCGTTCCTTACACGCCATAGTTAATATAGACGTCTGATTTTAATGCCCTTACCAATGTATATCTATATGCGTTCGCGCTCTGACGTCACGGTAACGTATATCATATACAGTACCAATTTAGGTGCACGTTTTGTGTCGAACACGACTCGAGATACTTTCGGTCTATTAAACCGTCAGCAGTGTAGTCATGCAGTCTTTTTAGTCCCCGTATCTATCGTTATTTCAGCCGCGTACCTTGTAACCATCAAATGCATGAAATTGCGTCGAATATCATTAGCAGGCTATACCGTGGTAACGTCAAACGGTCAATTGTCAAAGGTTAGCTCGTATTCGGATGCACGTGGAATAACCTCAAATTTTTTAAGGGAACAAATTTTTCTTTTTCATTCTTTTCTCTCTTCACGAAAGGTCCATGGTACAGGAGTGGTATACTCCAGATCCGGGACTTCCCTGCTACTCGAAACACTGCCAATAAACGATCCCAGCGGGACCAGTTGGCTAACCGCCCACCGCGACATTGTACTACGGGAGCGGTTCTTTCAGGATACGTAATCAATCGAGCGGTTTAAACGCAGCATAATCGTTGCTTTGTCGTAGGCATTATACGTACGTTATAGAGAATCGGAGAAGGGAGGAAGAGGGAGAGTAAGATGGATAGTGAAGGGGAGGGTCAAATAGAAGGAACGGGGAACCAAGTGGAAGGAAGAAAAGTAAAAATGAAGAAAGAGAAGAAAAAGGAATAAGCTTGGAAATACATATATAAAATTTGTCTCTGCAGGCCACCGGGTACACGTGGTGCATCATGGGCGAGGGCCTAAGTATAGTACAGGTAATGGCCGTTCCATGCGATACCATTCTGTCAGAAATCCACGGGGCTTTGTTCCAAGTCACGAAACGTAAGGATTAAGTCGAGAGCTGGTTGCCGTAGCGCCGTTTCTATTATAACCAGTGTGTATATACGTGAAAGGCAGAAAGAAGAGAGAGAGAGAAAGAGAATACGGGAAGAAAAGGAGAAAGAGAATTAGTTGACACTAGTGTATACGAGAACGTGGGTGTATTTATAATTAATATCTATAGCGGGGGTAGGGGAGGGAGTGGTTGTTAGTAAATCAAGTTTCAAAAAATCTTCATTAAATGGCAAATCGTCTCCTCAGGGATACCAACTGCGATGTAAAACTAGTTTTTTTGCTGATAATTTTTTTTTCCAATATTAAATAGGATGCACGCCTAGCAGACACGACGCACTGACTATATATCCCTGTACGTTACTTGTGTCCTGGGATTCTAACAATATGTTCCCGAATATTTTTCTTTAGGATCTCGTGAAAGATAAAGAGAACTCCCTTCGATCTAATCTCGCCTCGTGACTCTGGGGGGGAGGGGGGGGGGGGTGAAAGGAAAAATATTTCAATTTCTTCGAAGCTCCTCCGCTAACTGTAATTAGATTGGACGCGAAGCGTGAAACCCGGCATGCGCTGAGCTCTACTCTGACTAAATGAAGAAAGTTCGTGAAAGAGTAAAGTATGGGCGAGTGCATTAAACCCCGAATTACCACAAATAGAACTTAACCGCACATGCACCATTATAATGGCACCCCCTGCTGAGGATGTATTTACGTACTGTACCCGACTAAACGGCCACAGGCGCTCACGCTGAGACATCGAAATCACGCCATCTGTCCAAAATAAGAAATGAATCATGTGACGGGAGCTAATTTCTTCATTTTTTTTTTGTACTAGATACGATAAACTTTATTCGTCAAAATTATCGATAAACGTGTCTATATATTCGCGCACGTATATCCCCATGGGAGTCGAAGACCCGAAGTAACTTTAATGTGAGATCAGCCGGGTACATGACGTCCGTAGAAAGAAGCAATAAACTAGATCGCAGTAAATAACAGAACGTTTAATTCTTGGAAATCGAAAAGTCAAGAATTATTAGCAGTGTATGCTCTGCGATAAACCAACGTCGTAACGACTGTACGTTATGCTGATGGAACGGGGCTTAATAGGAATTAAAAAAAAATCAGGATTAGCCCTTATACGAATGGTTCAGGGTGTACTAAAAAAGATCCTTGATAATCTCATAGTATATGCGAGCTCCTTTAAAACGCAAATTAGGTCCATTAGATGCATCGAGCGTACAAAAACACTCGAGTTGGTATTACGGTACCCTGGTGCGTATAACCCTTCCTGAATCCCCCCATCGGTAGGCACGCACGTGCGTGCCAGACGCGTGCTTTTTTTATTTATAAATTATTAGAATTAATGATCCCGCACGCATCGTGCACTCCCTTGCTCCTTTCGAGGTGTCACGGAGTTCACGTGCGTAGTTACCTAACCAAGCGAGACAAGAGGACGGCAAGTCGAGGGATGAATTCGTTAGAGACGTTCACGTGCGACGTTGCGTCTGACTGATGTCGAGAGTTACTTATGTATCTGACTGGAAAGAACTTTATAAGAGAAATAAAGTAAAAACGATAAAACAGGGGAAAAAAGATGCTGACTCAAGAATCTCATTCGGTTAATGTACAAAAGTCAGTCCTGCTACAGTGTAGTTGATATACATAGTTTTCAGAGTAAAACGGTGAGTTTACCTACTTTTCGTGGAAAAAAAAAAAAAAAACGACTTTGTAGCAAGTGGGGATTCGATCCAGGGATATTTATTCAATCGGTTTAATCGCGACGAAAGGATTGCGCGAAATTTATTGTGCCAGGAAAAAGGGTAGGTATAACGGGTGGGAGAGAGATGGTGAGTCGTGGTAACCTATAGCGGAAAACGGCAGCGTGCGAAAGGGGTAAGTTGTCGAGGGAAATGTTATCAAGCGTCGAATCGGTGGTAGGGGTTGAATCGGGGTAAAAGGGAACTGAATGGAGAAACGAAAGAGGGTTGACGAGCTTGCGCGGATGACACGGAGAAATGAGGAGGGGTGGGAAGGAGGGTGGAATGGGGGGTCGGAAGAGAGAAGACAGAGAGTGAGTGATAGAGAAGGACAGAAAGAGAGAAAGAAGCAAAGGAGAAAGCTATAAAGGATTTGAGGAGGGTTAAAACATCGATTCGTTTCCTTGACCTCCGCAACAGTGACTTTAGCCATTCGGGGGCGGAACTCGAGCGGGTCGTTTCCGTAGGATGAAATTATCCTTATATAAAATACCGTGTACGGTCATCCTTTTCTACCTTCAGCCCGAGCTCTAAGCCAGCTCTAATACTCGTTTACTCTCAACTCTCTTAGTTAGCTTACACGTGGCTCTCTGACTTTGATACGGGTGCGCGAATTCACGTAAAATTTCCCGCTTCGTGAATTTACTTTACGAAAGATATTGATAAAGCGGCTGGCAGCGCGTGGGCAGCAGCTAGTTTTTCTTTTTATCGTTTGGACGCTGTTTGCCATTTCCGCAACAGTGAAAATAAGGATAAAAAAGGAGTACAGCAAAGCCAATTTTTACTGAATTATCGGATTCATCGAAAATTCATTCTATAGGTATGGATAATTATTTTCATCTACTTTGTCAAAATAATGTACATTAATGACTACTGTCAAAATAATGTAAAAAATGAAAATATATATACACCTTATCGTACGAACAGGAAATCATTAAGTATCCTCGATGTATAACCTACTTGTAGATTGATCTCTTAGTGAAAAGCTTGTTCGGGTAACTCCGGTGCTTTCTTTTGTAACCCCTTTTCGAGGGTTCCTACCCCAACAATATCGTCGTGGAGTCCCGGCGTGTCGAGTACTTCCTTTGGAGTTTTCCGCCTCCGGCATTCCTCTATCCTACTCTACCTTTCTACCTTTCTACATTTCTCTCCCTCTCTCTCTCTCTCGTTCCCTTCCGCATGCCACGTAGTTATTCTCACTCTCCTGGGGTTGACTCACCCTACTCTCCACTTCTCTGGCATCCGTTTCTGGCTCCTCTATCCCTCCTGCCAACCCCCTTTCTACGAACACCGAACGACTCGACGCTCTCAGGGCGACAAGCAAAGAACTTCCTAACCCTCTTGGCTGGCTGGCACTGATTTTCCACCTACACCTACAGCCCCTATACCCAGCATCCCCTCCCACTTAGCCAGCACACGGAGTCGCGCTGCCAACACGTGCTCTTGTTTACACCCCGAATTACAGTCACATGGTACGTATTCCATATACCATGCGGAATTTATTACAGGTACTCTAATAATATAAATAATTAAATTAACAGTAATTTAATGGCGATACGATCTACATACTCGTACAGTATATTCGTATAAAATTGAATTACGTAAGACGCGTATAAAATTCATTGAAAAAATAAATAAAATTAATTCCGATAATCCTGTCACAATAATTTAACGTGTTATCACGGAGTTAGGCTTTTCAATGATCGTTACTTACAGTCGTAATCAACGATTGTGCAATTGTAAAAACAGCTGCCGATCGAATGGCGCATTTTTTATACCTACTGTATTTCACCGTCTCGAATCCTTTAATTAGCATTTCCAGGTCGCATTAAATACGGGCATATACGCGGGCGCGCATAATTATCGTGGTAATTATTAGAACGCAGCTAAGTAGCTCGAGGAAATTATCACCGGCTTTGGTATGAGTCTAGCGCACTCTGTTGCTCGCTCAACTATTCTCGCCCGGCCACATCTAAGTAACTTTCTTAATTACTGAGATTAACTTAATCGTGCCAACCTGTGCAATAATCACTCATGCGACTTCTCATCAGCATTATTTGCCGACTCGCCTAGACAAAAACTAAAAATTAGTCAACTCTGCTATGAGAGCAATCCGAATTTGCGTAATAAATTTTTTTAATAAATCCTAAGTTCTTTATGACTCCATACGTACTGTACTATACCTTACTATGTATATATATATATACTCTTTTTTTTAATTACCCCAATACTTCTACTACACGTAATTCACACATTTTCTTGCGTCTACGTGTCCTCCTTTGTCGTAAACGTAATTTATCCCGCCTTTCACAAAGTACTTTGTATTACAGAGTCCACTCGAGTAACCTCGAGGCGAGTCTACGGCCGCCCGAAGAAGAAATAAGTTCGAGCCGCACGCTTAAGCACATTTAGACGACCCACCTAATTACCGAGATTAGCTCGCTTATAATAAGCAGAAGGTAATCATGGCTGACACTCACCTGAGGCGACCAGCGACTGATGTATGTGGGACGTCGTTCTGATGTGGGTTCAGCGAATAGCTATTATTTATCTCCCTCGTCGTAATTAAGCTGGATCGACGTGATTTCAGTTTCTTCGTTTCTTTTGTTCTTCAATTCTTTCAAGTTCTTTCTCTATTCCTTCTTTTTTTCAAAATGTCACGAGACTCCGCAGAGACGTCTCCAGCGCGTGGGATTCCCGCGTAATTCGTTCCTGTCGATCGCTCGAGCAATATCGAATTTTCGTTTAATTGTCAGCGACAATTACTTAATTATTTATTAACGTCTCTTCCTTCCTCTTCGCCCTTCACGTTACGAAGCTACACCTTTCTTCTATCAGTATCACTCGACATAGTCATGAACACCGTGTACGAAAAACGTGACGGACTTCACGATTCACCAAACATACGAAGATTTAGCCCCGTACGTAATAGACGTATCGTAGTCCTATGTGAGCGAGTCGATCCACGCTTACATCAGCTTACTTAATTATCTCCTATAATGACGCGTAATTGGGTACGATTAAGAGGCAAGGGTTTTAATTACGTCTGATAAAAAAAAAATCGACCACCGATTATATCCGTATACGCATACGTAATGTAATTTGCACGTTGCAACGTTCACGGATGTCTCACGCACGATTATTATTGTCGTAGCGGTCAAGTTTATTGGGACAATTGTCCCAACGATTTCCTTTACGTTTCGCGCTGTTTCGTTGTCCGAGCGATAACGGCCATGGTTAATGCGGTTTTAATTATTCTATTTGTCGGCGGGAGTCCCGAGCGCGCACCGCGCCAAGAGTAGCCACACAACCGGCCAGACGGTGGAGGTTATACAAAAACAAAATATCCACGGAAACAAGAAATTGTTTCACGGTACGAAAGAGAAGAGATTGTCTCGTAGGAGCGAGAGTGACGGAGGGAGAAAAAAATAATGGTTGTCAATAACGACAGAGCGAGACACTAAATTTTAAGTAGAGGCTATAATGAGATCGAGATAGGAGGCTATGCCGAGTGGGTGGGTAAATAATGAGAGAGCGCCAGAGACTCTTGTTTGACTGTGTAATTTCAACTGAATGACACTGACGTGTCCGCAGTCACGTGTGCTCCGTAATTACGTACGTATACAGACGTCCGAGTAATAATTAGGAGTAAATTAGAGTCGGACGTTTCCTTCCTTCGTTTTACACTATGGTTTTGCCGAAAGATAAATTCGAGTCTCCTTTATACATAGAACCGATCACCCTTGCACGATGTTAACGCTAATCAATTTCAAACGCAGAGTTTTATTGCTCTATTTGACGGCCGATTAACTAATGCTCCACCTGTCTTGCACACCTGCATCAATATTAATATATATATATATGTATATATATATATATTCACTCACAGTCTCTTCAGTTCCAACAGTACAGTCAGTACTCCTTTTTATCCGTTCGCTAACGTTCTACGTTATAACCACGCTTTTCAGGTATTATCACGACCCGGTTCTACGGATCGAATTTTTCTGTAAACTTGTACACATTACAGATACGATAGTCTTCCCACTGGGAGGAGAGGGGAGGGTTAAGTATCCGTTATTATCACCGTTCTTTATCACAATACTCTGTAAAGGATAACCGCTTGTTTGTCAGACTGTCTCAGTCTTCGACAGAGTTTTTCATAGGCTTGTACGATCATCGATCTCTTTTCACGTACACTTCACAAGATCACACGGGGTCTCGACACTTCTGTTTACAGAATGACACCTTGTTGTATAAACAGTACAGCGTTAAAAGTCACAGCCCGATTGATTTCAAAGACGAATCCATTATCCGGTGTAGGATTCGGGTATGGGCGATCGATCCAATAACGTGTAATTGTCTTTCGGAACGATAACTCCCGTTATCAGTCACGTCCTTAGGTTCTGAGGTTGCACGAGAGGAACGTGTCTTCGTCGAGGTGTGCCGACGTTCCCAGTTACTCAGTTTCTTCAATTCTTATCCATACTCCTTTCCCTATGCTGGAACCACGTATCGAAGGATGCCGTCAGGATGATCCGGGATCCGAATGACTCGTGATCGGACAGCGTGGGTGTCACGTTGTCGCAAAGGGTTGCAGAAGGGACGCGAACACTCTGTCCGTACCTTGACGGTTCGCAGTCAGGCTGCGTTGTGGCTGAAGTTGCGCGGCGGGAAGGTTGTTCACCACCTCCAGCGATAATCGTGGCGCCCTAGTGGGGATTCCGAGGGCGGACTCGGAGGCGGTGCCAATGCGCGGAGGTTGGCCGCGAGTTAGTCGCGAGATCCCGCTATTATGATTGTTATGAGTGTCCGAGCTGCCTCCGCGGATTGGGGGTGGAACGCGGGGGAACTTCTGTAATATAGCCACCCTCACGAACGAACTCGTACCCCTGATGCAAATCAGCTACGGCCAATGGTATATGTATGGGTGCGAATGTATATGTATGAGTGTCGGGGGGTTGCACATCCAACGGGAAAATTCCTCCAAAAAATACGCCTCCCTCCGATGGCTTTGGTACTATCTTCGATAAATATTCCAAACGTCGAGACAACCCCGGTATCCAATAATATTTTGCGAAAGAAATTTTTCGGGGGTTGGACATTAATTTTTTTTATTTACTTCATCTCTCAGGCTATATTTAGAATATGATTTTTAAGAAAGGGGTAAATTTCAAGGGGTAAATATTTTAACGTGATAAAATTTTTTTATTGAAATTTCATAAATTATTCGTCTTTAAATTCATTTCCTAGTTTATTATATTTGACGCGATGATCCGTACGGAACCCGAGATAAAATTTGTACGGTTATAGAATTTTACGATGAAAAATTTAAAATATGTCCATCTGCATGAAAAATGTTAATTTTTTATTACCATCCAAGATGCTCTCGGCTCTCGAACCAGATCCCTTATATCCTACGCCACTGGAACTGTCCGCACCCTCAGTGTTTTAATGCTCCCCCTGAACTTCCCCGACATCGCCCCATTCCGTTCACTTCTATAACTCAACCCTTAGACTCACGTTCGTTCGTATCCCTGTGGCCGGTGGCGATAGCCAACTTGGTTTAAGCATCGGTCTGATTTGTAAAACACCCTCGCGCTGACACCCTTGCCTTCTGCGGCGGTCGTCACGCTAGCTGACAGTAAATTAATGTACTTATTTAGGCAGGCCCCACTACAATTAGCTGAGCTTCCTATCGATCGCGAACTTCTCACAGCCATGATTACGGGGTTTCTCGTATTCAATGTATTTTTTTACACCATCCTTTATCATAGCCTTACCAAAATATATGCATCATTCTCGTTAATCATCGTAACGTAACCATACATTGATACCACGTGAAAAAAAAAAGAGCAGAAAATCGTATTAGTCGGGGAAAAAAAAAAGATTGCGAGTAATAAATCCTCCGAAGATCCACATGTAAATAATTAATTAATTTTAATACAAGAATAATTTTGCGAAACATCCACGTGCGATACCGTATGCACCTTTCGGCTTAGGGAGTTGTATATCTATATACGGGTACCTAGGGTACACCTATATACATATTGTAACCTACGTGGGACAAGAGGGGGGTAGGTGCAACTCAAACCAGCTGGTGGTTGAAGTTGTAAGAGTCGTTAGGATATGGGTCTCCAACCCACCCCCCACTCTTCCTCATCCAGTCTGGGCAACTATGACACCCTCACTTGGTAAACCCACCAATTCCTCTAGCATCCTCTTTCTGCTCCTCTCATCCCGAGTGAACACAAGGGATGAGAAAGGGGTTGGCCTCAGTCTTTCCGCCCTTACCACCGGATCGATTAAAACTACAAAGTGTTGCCTCAACTTCCACGTTTCAGCGGTTATTCGTGGTCGTCAGTGTATCAACAGAAGTATCATACATGGTCAAACATACTGCAAGGATACTGGGTCACCGAGTGACCCCTATTAATTACCCTAACTACCGTTTTATTAGAAATGATAAATTTTTTAATCATTACGTCAAACCCTTAAGCGCAATGAAATCAAAAGTAAAGGACTCTTCGTAAATGATAATTTAGACGTGCGTAAGATCCATAAAGATATTTCGTATTTCCGGGAGAAAAATTTACCAAAGTCGTGACGACGCTTGTCCGCGCGAAATACTTCTAGATTTATGACGGATCGACCCGTACAAGGACGAAACTGCACGAGGAGATTATATCCTGAGCTCGACGTCGCTTCTGGGCTCTGCCCGCTTTAAGTTGCTGCTATGTGGATAATAACAGAGTCCAGTAGAAGCCCAAGCGACTCTTTACGAGCATCTTCCCAGAAGTATAAACCCGGCACTCTCTTTCGTCTTTTCGTGAGTAGCCGCAGCATCTTCCATATATTTCCCAGTCTCTTTCGGCCATCTGTCCCTCTCGCACTCGTTATACCTAAAGATTCTTAAACTTCATATCGCGCAAGGTATCTCTCTCTCGTTATTGTTACTCCTCTGGCAAAGGAACAGCCTCATTCAATGGGTCCAGTTTAGTTCTATTTCTCTTTTTATTAATTAATGACATGCTACTATGTTGCTATGCCACGTCATCGCGTGTTCTTCAAAATTTAAGGGTCCATTCGCTCACGCCATACCTCGCCAAATAATGTCCATTACAAAGATCCTCGAAGAAAGCACAAATCGAATACAATATTTTCTCGACAATTTCGCGTCAAACTTTGCTGTTTTCATGAAGCGTTCAATATGTATCTCCCTGGAGATAGGCATACAGTGCATTGCGTATTGCCAATACGATCGCTCGTGGCATGTGTATCGCGGATGACGAAGTACCGGAAAATCAGGGAACGGCCCTGTGCACATTGGCCAAATATCGGCGACAGAAGTTACATGTGTTTGCGACACGAAGTACGGACTGCTTTACACGTTCTTTCGTTAAAATACGACAGCGCATATATACACGTTCCTGTAAACAATTTTTCTAACGGGTGTCAATAATTACCAAATCGCATGTATCTGTTTCGCGTGATTATCTAGAATCGCAGAAAGTAAGTGTTTCGTCCATTTCTCGAACATTTAAAAAATTCCGATTGTAACCTCTAGTACTTAATACAACCCCAATATACTCTTTTACACCTCGAACAAAGTGACTCGTTATTTCTCAAATATCAAAATTACACCGACGTTTCTATTCCAGTTTCGCATCAATTTTCGGTCAATATTTAGCCGCACATCCTGCCCGGTAGCTCCGATCATTAAACGTGCGTATATAGCCTCATGATATTGCAATCCGCGGCTATAATTTACGTCGTTTTATAGTTCAAACTGCAACCTGCGTAGGCAGCGGCGCTCAAGCCTTAGACCGTGAGCGCTATCCCATTCGAGTTGTACAGGGTGATCATAAAGTTTCCAACGATTTTAGCGACATCGTGACAGAGGTCATCTGTATGCATATACATATATATCTATAGTTAACTATTTCTCGAGCGCCACTTTTTCTCTTTCATAACCTCATCAGTGGATCACGACAAGATCACAGCTTCCTCGATCGTCGTAGCTAAGTAGTGAGACATGCTCGTTGAGAATCGTTTTGTAATTTATCTCGGGTATAGGCAATAACATTTAATCACCACCTATATAGCAACACCATTTAATACCCAGCGCATAACCATAATCCAAAAATGGCTTTATGTATTATCAAAAAGAGATTCAAATACACCAGTTGTACCTGAGAGACGCTACCAAGTTTCGTACTACGAGGCCAGAATTGAGATATTCTATTTTATAGGGAATAGTCTGAAAGCGAAGTAAAGGAATGATAGGTAGGTAGGTAGGCACCTTTTATGAAGTTACCACAAAGCAGTTCCAAGGAAAGTACTTACTTTAAACCCGGGATATCTTACTTGCCATTGAAATTATTCTTTCGCTATATACATATATACATATACGATACACGGTAGTATACATGTATATACGACATGCGTCTATATACATTTTTCCATTAGCGCACTTATACGCACAATTTCATTCACCCAAGTCAACATCAACCTCTATGCACTTCTCATTTCTCACGCCTTGTTACACGGTGCGTAAAACTCACGCACTCCGTCAGGAGTATCATCAGCTATTACCCAGAAATGATCTCATGAGCAAATAGCCATAGTTGTAGAAACGTTCGCATTGATAAAATATCAATATAATACAATTGTACGAATTGGTGATGCTGATAAAAATAATAACAATGATAAAATAAATATACACTCAATGATATTTATATCCATGTTTTGAGAACATCTGCCAAGGTGGTTAACCTGCGGAGGCCTATCAGGCAATGCACCTCACGTTCACGAATGGCGCTGCATAACCTATACTTGGCTTTATGCGTTGCTGCACTACACCTCACTGTCTATATAGACTAAATGTCGTAATTTCGCTTTGAGTTCAGTTTTACCCGCGCGGCGGCGTATCGCACGTAGGCAAACGTCAGTGGGTACCTTCGTATACCGATGTATATATGTATATATATATATTACGCTTAAAGTTGGAGCAAGAGAGCCTGACCTAATTTACATACGTATAAAGCGCATTCGATGTGTTTTAGGGGGTCGTAAATCGACGCAGCTACGCGAATCGTTAAACCCTTCCTTGCCGCAACACCCTGGGATGCGTGAGCGGGGGAGAGAATTTCTCTTCTGTATGTATGCGCGTATAGACGTCAGTCTATATAGACACGTTCTACGGTATATATTAAATACTAATACCGCGTCCTGTATTTTCACGTAACGCGCACGCATTCAATCGGGTACGTACGAAACACCCTATAGTACCATCGTAGTACTAATAACCGTCTGGGTACTAACGCGACACGACTTCGTTCTTATACGTCATAACTATGTAAATAGACCAAGGATATTTACTTGGATATTCGCAATTGACGTTAATACATACACCGGTGATTTACAGTGCCGCGGAGCATATGAGAATTATTAGATATTGACTTCAATCGAGAAACATTACTGATAACAATGATTATAACAAAAACCCAAGCATCAGTCACGTGTTTACGTCAGAATAGAAAATATGAAAAAGATGTATGCAAAGGGTTAAAAATTTTTACGATCTTTAAATTTTTTCAATTAATTTTTTTTTTCTCCTCGAGGAGGAACTGACGTACGCGATAACGAATATATCACGAGATCGTAGATAAAATTAAGACAAACGTGTAACCTGTGCATCTTCCAAGGATACCTGTATCCGACGGAGGGGAGGGGGTATGAGATAAGGTATGCGGAGGGACGGGTGTATAGAATGGAAAGGCGGTGGAAAGGGGCGTGTTACGTGGAGGCCAAAGGGATGGAGTGCCGATAAAGTTAAAGCCAGTGGCGAACGGTGCGGAGGCCGCGTAATGACAACGCAGCGCGTCGTAAACGCGTTTATGTCCTGAGTTGCATTATAGTAATACCTGCTAGCAGCCTGCAAATGTTCAGTACCTCTTCAGCATTACCGGACGAGATCCTAACGTCATCCCCATGGCAGGGAACGGAAGGGTTGGGAACATTGTGATACACACGATGTCCATCTGGCTATCACTTTTGAGAATCCTGTATATATGTATTATTATTATATTCGTGCACGCATCGAGTGTACCTATGTAGGTTACGGGGCCTAAGGTTGTGATACTTGATGAAATGACAGGTGGATTCGTATAGGTAACAGTTTCGAAAAATGATAGCCGATAACTTGTCCTGGTTAGTCTATGGGAAGCATTCGCTATGGGATATTCGTAGGACGTTCAACGAAGGCAGGGGGGAGGGGGTCTGTAGCCAGGAGGCATAAGCTATTTGATAGGAATCGAAGGGAATTTCATGGGAGAGTTCATTGGCGCGTATGCAGTATTGCATTTTCTAGATTAAAATGCACCTTGCATTTGCTTGTGCGTATTGCGTCAGTAACGCGGGAATGCGCGGGTTCTGTTAGTACGTGAAGTGTATATGGGGAATATGTCGAAAGGGACACGTTGGGCAACGAGATGCTGGAGTTGTAAAGTCCTGCGCGTGACATTGGGTTATGTTATGTTGTGCTTGTGATTCTATGGTGGTATTCCATGGTGGATGATGGTTTATATACGAGTCTATGTATATACATGCATATTGCTTGGTAGCGTGCAGTATTGCTCATACACTGCGCGTTTATGGGACATAACCGGTGCCGCAAGCTCGCTGAGATTATTTTGACTTGATCAATTTGATAACATCGTACGGTTGTTATGTTGCGTCACTGATTACATGTGTGAGATTTATCTTCATTGAACGTCTCAATCTTTGTTTAACGATCGGTATAATCAGGCAGGGTAAAAAAAATTAAATACGGGATGGACACTGATTGATCGCTTGACATAGTACGTATGTAAGATCACGTGGAGGTAGGTCCGGTGCTATCGTGTAATTAACTTTTGATAAGAATGATAACCGCAGTTTATGATATAGATCCAAAATTAATTCGAGTATGATTTTTTTTTATAATAAATATAGGTCAGTTTTGGGTTCATCGCGTAGGCCGAAGTTAGCCTTTGTAGAACTGAGTGTTATCTCCAGTGAAAGATAATGAAATTGAAGCGCGGTACAGTCTCACTTTACATACGTGCTCTTATCAACTGCATTTATCAAAATTGCAATAGTGCTCTGTATCAGTGGTACGTGGATGAGAAAATTAGAAAGATAAAAACTTTCATTCGAATCCTATGACAGTCAGTTCTAATCGTGTCTAATGGTTTGGTATAAATTGTATAGAGCCAATGTGTGTTTTGTTCCTTGGAATGATAATTGAAATAAATGATTTTGAGCGTATGATAATAATATAGAAAAATTTGTCCATCAAGATTCTGTATGATAATTCATTGGATTGAGGTGTAAAATATTATTGATGACTACGTATTAATCATCCTGCCGGTATTACAATTCTGTTCACTCGTTATATGCATGTAGCGTGAAAAATATTTCACATGGGAAATGACGTGACGTGGTCTAAAGAGAAGGGTGCCTGGGGCGATCGACGTCGTCATGTTCGCGACTCGTTAAACGTCTAGTGTAACGATTACATCCATGAACGCGACAGTCAGAATCAGAAGCACATGTGAATGCATAGAGGAATGTCGGTAATAGCGAAGGTAACGAGAGAAGCAATGGGATTAGGGTGATTTTGAAAAAATTGCACATAATGATCAAAGGAAAAAAAAAAAAAAAATACAAATACGAATACAAGGGGGTAAAGGGTATCGAAAGGTTAGTCACCCTTTTCGATGTTTTATACAACGAAAAATGTACGTCGTCCATGACCTGTAAAATTTACAGCGTCTCACTCGCGAATACGAGTGGGCCGAATGGCCGAAGCTGCCCGGACGCCACCGCATAAACACGCAACATTTTATTTTACCGGTTGTCCACCGCAACGTTCGGGCGATTCTCAAATAGCTAAAATATTCGTTATTGCTGATTTTGCGAGCGCCTAATAAAAATCCCTGGACGAGATAAAATTGGCACGAATCATGGTGCCGATGGACCGCCACTGGATATACTGTTAATAAATATTTCTTCCGGAGCTTTTCGGACTTTCGATAAAAATTTGAGTTTACGAGTCAGCCATCTTGCCCGTGTGCCCCCTACTTCTCCTCCACCCCCCTTTTCCCCCTCTTCGTATTATTGCCAGGATAATATTTTTCGTTTTGCACGTTAACGACGATAAACCTTTGCTACTATGTATATTTATGTAATCCGTGGCTTTTATTTTTTTTTTTATCTTTAGAACCAACCTCCACTCCATTTTTGCGATATTTTTGCGAATTTTATATTTATTTTAGCTCTTAATATTTACGGCTATGTTATTGTGGCTTGTCAATCCACGGTATGCATATCACTATTAATTCGGTATGTCAAGGATTATTATACGATTGATGGTTTTACGTAATTTCTGACGTACAATTTTCTTACAATAGTCATAGTGCGGAGTAACGTCAAAAAACGAAATTTAACGAGGACATCGAGTAGTCACAATAATAAGGTTATAATTACATCTTCCGCCGATTAAAAGCAGTTAAGAATACGTTGCCTCAATAGCATGGAATGATTAGAGTAATGCCCACTACATGGAGGTTAGGCCACCGCGGCCTAGTAGTACTATTAATACTTGGATCCAAGCTAATTCTATCAATTAAATGCTTTGCTGATAATTATCGTAGCATTAGGTCGCAGTCGTGACTCCAAAAGAAGAAAAATATCAATCTTGATCTCGGAAAAGTAAATATGAAAAATAATTGAAGAATTCGAAAATTTGAAAAATCTATGTTAATTTTCAAAAAACAAAAAGTAATCCAGTATAAAATTGCAACGAATTTTGAAAATATGACGAATGGAAAGTATTACACGTATGTTCCGTATACAGTGGTGTCAGATACCTATCTGCACGTCGCGTTTTGGAAATGTCCATCAGGTCCATCGGGGGGCGACGGTTAGTTTCAGTCATGGTGAGTTTCCATCGTGGCGTTCCAAGGGAAGCATTTCATTGCGCTCGATACGCCGGTAAAAAACGCGCAGGGATCGGACAGTAAAAAATGTAACTGGTAATTTAGTTAGCCGTTGCCGAGCCGCCTGGTGTTGGAAGGTGGGTGTTGGTGGACAGTAATAGGGCGTATCTCGTATCTGTCCAGGCTGACGGGTTTTTATGGGTTTGCGATGCGCGGATTCATCATTCGATATATTACAGGGAGTACCACTACCTCCGATGTCACCGCGTTAACCTAACGATCCTTCAAGGTAAAATTTTAGGATCACCCACATGCCTATAGTACACTCACGTATGCACACGGTGGAATACGCATAATTGAGAAAATTAGTGAGTTAACGATATTCGTTATTGCACTGTATAATCCTTACTGTATCCTGCACGTCAGAGAATTTTGAAAAAAATACCAAAAATCCATAACAAATTCTAAGAAATATTGAAAATAATTTTGTATTCCAGAAAAAATCATACGTACATAGATATACAGGGGTAGGGCAGATCGAGTGCGCGAAAGTGTGCCAAAGCTCTTTTGTAACAATCGAAAGAATGGGCACGACGCTGTTTGCTCACTTGTGAATCGACTCTAATGGCAAAAGTATGTGAAATGATTGTGAATGGAGATTACATAGGTGAAAACAAGGGGCGTCGTTCGTACGCGTACGTAAACACAGTCGGTACCTTCATAGGAGGAGGAGAGGAGGTAGTGCGGATCAGTTCGTAGATTTTTTTGGCCTCCCCACATTTTTTTTTTTTTTTTTACGTATAACGAGAGTGCAGAGCAGAGACATGTACTGGGGATGGTGGGACTGGCCGACAGGAAATGCATGGGGGGTTGAGGAGTGAAGAGGGGGTAGGTTTCCCTTTGCAGTCGATTTTTCGGGGTTTTTTACGGGCGACGGACCTCGCTTGTGTGGACGAACGAACATGGTGAGAAACATCAATAATCTACAATCAAACTGCAGATAAAGCTACAATCGGCCTTTTGTGCATTTTTCAATAAGAACGCGTCTGCAGTTCGTTCCTTTCACACACTTTAGAAATATTTTTTTGAATGCAACAAAAAATAGTCAAATTTATCTTAGTGAAGGAAATAGAAAAAAATCTATTATCACACTGATACGCGCATATGGGAATCACCGTACGTGTTCGCTATGGCGAAATCTTAATGAAATACGTATAAAAGAGACTGTAGCGAACTGTCCCGGTAAGGTTACTATATACATTTTATGATACTGCCTCTGAGTTGCCTCCGTAAAACGAGAGATTTATTCGGGTGACCATCATCGGGAACTTTAAGAGATAGTTGTATTATACACTGTAGGCTCATCAATCGTATTTTATTCCCTCTATCTTTTGCTCGCTCGTTAAACTAAAGACTATGAAATATTTTTTCAAGCCTAGTAGGGCTATTAAATGTCTGATGTACTCTATTGAGTACACTTTTTCGATTCTTAATAATCAAATGTATACTCGATAGTGATTTTTGAAATATGTTATATATAATTATGAATATTAAAATTGATGTTGATCCGTCAGAATAAAGGAAATATTTATTTATTGTGCACAGATAAAATTTCTAGTCACTGCTAAAATATATAGTGGGTCAATAGGTCGTACGGAAGTATTGGAATTTCGGTACTACCCTTACTAAGGAGGTGTTCGTGGATGAGTATAGAAAGACGCAGGAGAAATGGTAATAAAAGATAATAAAATTGTACCTATGAGAAGTGGCTCGAATGTTAAGTGTAAAGATTATCAATACTAAAAATCAGTCGTAAAATTGATATAGCGACGCCTCCGGGCCGCGACGCAACAAACTACATTTACATTTCGGTTATGCACGATAAAAGTGTCGCGTCTCACGCTGCGATGCGGACGCGTCTGTATAATATTGCGACTTTGGTATGTTCTTTTTTTTTCGGTAGCTTTTCTACATACAGCCAATTTGTGTAAGTGGATAGGTACATATATGGTATTGGCGGCTTTGCTGTATTAACATAATATCCTATTTCACAGCGCGCCAGTTTACACGGTATCGAATCCTCGGTAATTGCGTTTTGGTATCATTGTAATTTGGTTTTCCTGCTAATTTCGTATTTTCGTAATTATCTGTCGAAGAAACGGCAAACTCGCAGCAGCACCGAACAAAGTATAAAATTTAATTGTAAATTACAATATACAGCTTGTCTAACAATACACGAAATCGCCTATCGTTTTCAAAAAAAAATATATATATGAAAAAAAATTTAATCAGACATATCATTCGAATCGATATAAAAATATTTGACTGACAATCTATTTATTAACAAGCTCCAATGAACTGCTAGTGACTCTCGCAGCATACACAATGCATATTGTCCAC
Organism: Calameuta idolon; assembly: GCA_030142285.1. NCBI lineage: Eukaryota > Metazoa > Arthropoda > Insecta > Hymenoptera > Cephidae > Calameuta > Calameuta idolon. Next base: position 468,331 of record JARQSV010000007.1, on the reverse strand, counting down.
CGTATCTCGTAGTAATAAAAATAATTGAACCATTCGTTAACTGTATATGCAATCGAACGAAACGAGTCTATTTCATAATATAAGATGACTATGACTATAACAGTGTCCTAACGCTGGATATACATACACGAGCCGAAGTTTCGGCTAGAGCGGGATCGAAATTTATACGGAAGCGAAGGCTAATCTCGAAAGTTCAGCGCCTTTTACCCTTTCGCCCTTCGATCCCCGTTGTGCCACCCTTCAACCCTTGCTCGCAAATAATGTATAGGAAATGCGAAGCTCATCTACATAAGTAATACCGCGTTAAGGAAAGTACCAAAGGCAGCGGATGGCGTAGCGTATACAGTTGGTAGGGTGGTCGAGGTGATGGCAGCAGGGTTGGCAAGAGTAGAAGTGAAAGGGTTGATGCAGAGCGAAGACAGAGGAAAATGAGGAGAATAAGGAGAAAGAGAAGGTTGGGATACTCACTTTGGATATACCATGGGGGGGGTTTCTAGCTTTCTGTCAAGGGTATGGGCTTCTGGGTAGCTTCTGCGTGATGGTGGCGCAGGGGTGGGGGGTGAAAAGGGGGATACTGCGTAGCGAGGGATGACTCGGGCAAAGGGGTTGCTGGCATTAATTGTGCCGGGAAGAGATAAGAACACAATGTTTGTTACTTCTGCGAAGTAGACGTCTAAACGACGCGCTTTGTGGCGGCTCGCTTTCCATTCGGAAGACAAAAGAGACGATTGGTAATTAAGTAGATGAATATTCCTTATAGCGAGTATCGATCGTCGGGCGTTGCTTTTGGTTTTACGAAAAACACTTAGGATTTTTGGGATAGCGTGTCGGACGCATTATTAACCCTTAGCACTTTGAAAGACCCGAGAATCGGACGGTACGTGATTGATACGTGAAAATTGAGGTTTAATGGTGGATTTGAAAGAAAATAATAAAAATAATATTTGAAAAAGATTTTTTAATCTTTTTTGAAAAAAAAAATTTTTTTTTTAGTTTTACTCAAGAAATTGAACAGCCATGATTCTTAAGCTGGTACAGAGAGTCATGCCGGAACCAGAGGGTAAAACTTGATCAAGGGGCTTCTGGGGTGAAGCAAAGAGGGAAGGGTACAGGGTCGAGACGCTATAAGGAGAAACCCCCTATTTATATTCCGGCTAACCCTCCTCATCAACGGCGTTCATCTTTCCTATTAAAGTAGTAATTTAGCAGGAAATTAAGCCACGCACTCGGCTCTCGCGGCGTGGCACTTGCGCTACTCTGTGGTCGTTCCTGCTCTCTCACTCTTTCTCTTTTGCCTCTGCCTTTCCCTTTGGCATTGTCGTTCCTTCCTTTTCGCCTCCCTTGATATCTTCCTTCGTTATCGCTCCTACGGCGGTGTGGACGAGACCTTAATGCACGACTTTCTCCTACGTAACCAAACCCCCGCGGTTCGTCGCGCCCAAAGGATGACTAACAAGTGAGAGAAGAGTCCCTTTGTGCCATGCTTTTTGCACCATAAATTAGCACTCTGCTTATTAGTTGTTGCTGCTTGACAGTCGGAGAATTATTAGCAGGGTAGTTGACTAGTGTAAAATTATAGTCCAGAGAAAGGGAAGCTAAAGTTAAGGGTTGAGGGATAACGTGGTAAGAAAAGAAAGTTTTTTTACACCCCTTTGATGTAAGTTCCTCGAACCACTGAATACATACATAGTACATGAGAAGCACACGCGTGATCCTAGAATACTTATCGCGTGTGTTAGTGCAGATTATAATTACATAATAAATATTTGCGTGCAAATTATTTTCATCACTCGAATAGAACGTGAGAAATATTTTTACAAAATCTTCTATAGGTCTCTTAACCAAGATTGATGAATTACTTGACTACCCCGTGACACTTGACTCGGCGACGATTAAGAGACGTTTCAGTTTGGATACACATGTGCTAACACATGCGACATGACGAGCATAACGAGTAAACGTCAGTGAAGGATATTTTAATTGCTGCTCGACACTTGTGAAATTTTCGCGTTCGACGTTCGACTGATTTACGTAGCACAAGGGAGAAGGAAGGGTTGGAGCATTCAACGGGACAAAGGATAAAAAGGAGGGCTAGGTGGAACTATACGTGCACGTAAGGGTTGGGGTGGGTACGAACGTACGTGCGATGGGGGTGAGATTCGGGCGGATGCACTGGAGTGGGTGGCTTGATCCGAGTATGAAGGGCTGTCAAAAACCTAATGAGAGGTGTGACTGCACATGTTCGCAGACTCTAGCGTGATTACTCGGATATACTGGCACGAGATTAAAGAGGGGTGGTACATAGTACACACGTACTGAGTCATCCCCTAAAACGAAGGATCGATCGGTAGATCGAGAACAATGAAAGAATTCGATTTAAAAATCATTGATATACCAATATACATATATAGGTATATACAGCATCCCTTAAGTTCCCTGAGACCTGCGATCGTCGATCTTCACATATGCTTTGCAGTAATGCAGGTAATGTCTGGCTTTTACAATACGAGTATGTGAATGCGCGCGCGTTCGTTTTCCTCGCCGGTTCGTATAAAATTCACACGCCAAAAAACTCGGCAGGACGTGCTCCACGATACGCTCGGCTTATTATTGGCGAATTCACGAAATCACGGACCCCATTTTAAATCACAGCACGACACACAGCGTGGGGTGTAGCCAGAGACAGAGGCGCAAAAGGGTGAGTATGGCTATGGGGATGAGGTGGGTTCCCATAAAACAATGCTCCCACATCTGTCAGACTCTTCTGGTTCCTCTCTCTTCGGCGAACCACCCCTTCTTCAAGCCCCTAATTATGCCGCCCCCTCTGCCCTCAGCCGTCGCCGTTGCTACGTCTGTATTATGCGTCCGGGAGCACTTGGGCACGCATGCTTTAAAAGGGGTGAGACTGCTTAAAGGGTAGGGAGGAAAAATAAGGGTAAATGTACGATACTGTTGAAACATAATTTTGATAAGGATGGGGATTAATGGGTTGGGATTAGAAAAATAAGAATATGTACTAATTTCTATATGAGGACAGGGGGGATGCAATTGGAATTTGGGGGTTGAAAATTTGTTCGTATAAAAAAATCCTCTATTTCTTTCCACATGTTTTATTCTTATAGGGAGTATATTATTATTATGGCTTGGACTACGCTAGGCGAAGCTTAGGCACGGAATTACAAATCGATTGATTCGAGAAGGGCTGCCATGAGTTCTACGTGGGGAAATTAACATCGTGTTTTTAATGCCGGGGATAATTGTAAGGGTAGAATTATACGAGGGCTCTGTAGGCCGCGGCAGGGCTCGTTGCGTAATAGCAGTGGTTCTCAGGATTCGATTTATTGGGACAAAGCATTGTTGAACGTTATAAAAATAATAGAATTTATTTTTATTTAGTTTACGCACTCTGATTACTGTTTAATTACCTTAGAAATAGGATTACTGCTATTTATACAGTTCCACGTTATCTTTTGTCATTTTCAAATTTTTGTTATAAAAATTTTCACTGACTCATCCACCTACACTGTTTTGCAAATAATCTTACACGCTAGTAACCTAGCATAGATAATTAATAAATTTTACTAATTTTGAAAGTTTAATCAAGTCTTTTTTTTTTTAATTAATAAAGAACCACTGACATATTCTAAGGTGACTCACAACCACTCAGCGGTTCAACTGCGCGCGAACCCTCGATTCAACAGCTCAACCGTGCTGGTTACGTGAACCGCGAAAATCAGTTCCATTATTATGGCTCAATCTACTAAAGAATCAATACAGTTCGATAGAACCAATTATTCAAGCATTTCTCAAGGCTGTCGTGTGTTAACGTTACATCGTATATTTCAACGTTACCATGCAACAGCTCATTGAGAATTTATGAAGACACGCTCGACTACTGTCAAAACTATCTAAGACAGAAGAAATAATTTCTCTATACCGTTTAAACAGCACAAGGCAAATCACGTATGATTTATAGTGAAATATTTTACATTTCAATGAATTATATAGGTAATCGATTACGTCGAAATACGAACTTTCATTTATTTCTATTTCGATTGGATAACACATTCTTTTCCATAGTTTCACATTCTGTAATATTACAAGAATAACCTACTAGCTCTGCAGTTGGTAAAGTAGATGCCACTGTACTTTATACCTATATAATCAATTCAGTCA